>PQWD01004932.1:42388-98333 GCA_019425675.1 Leucinodes orbonalis | reverse complement strand
TGGGTCACGCGGCAACGATACAGCTGGCGCGAGGAGGCTCAAACACCAAAGCCATCGGACCGGAACAAACCGTACCAATCCCACTTAACCAGTTGAAGAACTGCTGATGGATTGGAGAGAAAACAAAATTTCAATATTTTTCCACAAACAATGAGTAATTATAGTAATAGTAGTTATCGTACTGTCATGTCGGACAATATAAATGAAAAAGAACATTCGATATGATTCTAGGTATTTCCACGGTACTCCATACTAAACTACAAGTATAAATTTCGAATGCAGCACATAACCGGGCGTGTAATTATCTCCGACGTAGGTAGTGCGAGATATAGATATTAATGGCATATGGAAGGCTAAAATTAAACTAATGACATTATGCAGTAAGATTCTAATTGCAAAGTCACAGTATATAGTATAATATATAAAGCTATTTTATAAGATAGCAGTAAGGAAATAAGATAAAATTAAAATACGAAAGATACCTAACATATGAAGTTCTGAGGAACCCACAGCATATCTATGGGGCGATTGCCGTAGGCCACTACGTGGGAGCGATACCGATTGGTGTGTTTTAATGGCTTGACGTGCGTTCAAAATGCAAAAGACAAAAGCGCAGTGCGAGAAGACGACTACCATCTTAAGATAGTTCTCAACACCAACGGCTTAACGAACGTGCCCTCTAAAGAACGAAAGGAACGATTGATTATGATTTTTTTTATATTTAAATTCACAATGATTAATTTTGATGTAAGTAAATGAGACCATCGGTGGCTCAAGGGTGTGGACTGTCGCCCTTCCACCGGGAGGGTTGAGGTTCAAATCCCGCCACGTACCAAATTGTTTACGAATTTTCGAAAAATATATGTACGTTATCCGACACTCTTACGGTGAAGGAAAACATCTTGAGGAAACCTGCGCACGCCTGCGAAGAGATTCAAAGGTTGTGCGTGAAGTCGTTCAACCCGCACTGGGCCTGCGTGGACGACTAAGGCCTATACACCCACGTACGGGTAAGCTCTTGCCCCTCGGTGGGGACGTTTAATGAGCTGATGATGATGACCGCCTAATAAGTATAGACGATAAGACTGGAATGTCGCACAAAGTGACATTCTCTAAACGAAATTATTGGTTGTGTGCAATGGAGGTCCCTTCCGGCTTCTCCTAAACAATTGGTTACTCCAATGATATTATATTAGATAGGTTTTTTGACCTTGATGCTCAGCGCCAAGGTATAATGGGATAAAAAAAAATGTCACTACATAGTCTTAAGACATTATGAAATCATGCATTGTGATGAGAAAAAAATAGCTCTAAGTAAGGGATCTTTGTAAATAATATTATTATCTTGTTGGTTTCGTAGTTAATCATTAATAATCATCTTAAACGAAGCTTGCAGTTACATGTAATTACCTCTTAAATACATTTACGTTATAAACTTACGGTCGACAACACCTCCCAGCATCCATTATTAATGAAGGTTTGTAGTAAATTGTGCTATTACGTACCTATTTAATATCAAAGTGAGATATGCGTCCTAACAGTAAGTGTCGATAATAAATTAAAGGGCGGTAATTATTGTCGACTGAGGATACAAATGCTGTAGGTGGGCTAAATATCCGTGGAAAAAACTATAATGAGGAGATGTATTATTTTAAAGAGAATAAGTGTACAGTTTGCATGGTGACAAAAAGATGTGTAACTATTCTAAATTAAAAGGTTAGCTATAATTTCATCAATTTTATTTGTATAGAACGACATATAATTTGTACCTATAATATCTAGTTGTATTTGGAATATCACTTAACAAACAGTATTAATCGTATTGAGTATAGAACGCGACATTTACATAATTTCAGTGACACTAATGAATCCACGTTAACCTAGGAGCAGCATCGCATGCATCGGCACGCAGCGGGATTGCCGTCGAATAACGCGCTGAAACATAACGGACGCGCCGTGAATATTGAACCAAGCGCCTTTGTGATACCATCAAGGGCCTGTCGGTTCAAGTTCAATGGACTTCGATTCGGCTATTGTAATTATATTTTACTAGTAAAAAAAATATTTTGTTAATACCAGAACAGAACTGCTTCGTAAAATAAAATTCGGTGTAAAATAGATTTTTGTATGATTGTACAATAAAATTTAAATGTGAAAATTAAACAGAATTGTTATTTCCTTTAAAATGGAGCTTTGACTTTGTATATCATTTATACCACCTTTACACGCTTTTCAGATAAGGCACTTTTTAGGGTTCCGTAGCCAAATGGCAAAAAACGGAACCCTTATAGATTCGTCAAGTCTGTCTGTCTGTCCGTCCGTCCGAATAACACAACCAATTTTTTCTCCGAAACTATAAGTACTACACTATTCAAACTTTGTACGTATATGTATTCTGTAAGCCGCTATTAGGTTTAAATAAGAAACTTAAAAAATATATATATTTTTTGGGGTTCCCCATACATTGAACTGAAACTCAAAATTTTTTTTCATCGCACCCCCACTAATTTCTAAACTATGAGGTTGATAAAATAAATAAATAATAAATATATATATATATATATATATATATATATATTATATATATATATATATATATATAATATATATATTATACCATTAAATCTATCAACAAAATTTGAACGATTTCTGATGTGTAGTTTTTTTTATACGTCATAAACGGTGAACCACTATCTTTCATATAGAGAGAGACATAGGTCTCCCCCATTACCTACAAATGACCAAATAAAAGAAATTCATTGTATATTTACGTTAGTTTAAAATTATATAAATCTTACCATAGCACAGTGTCGTCAAATAATAATTTAATGAATTTATGGTCCCATGAACCGTATGCATGACTAGCAACACCTTATTTAACATATAAATTAGCCGTTTAGCATGAAAAACCACTGAAGTCTATTATTTGCGGCACATAAGTCCCGGCAAAACAGTCGGCAATGCTAATAACGTGGCGGGATTGCCGTCGAATAGCGGACGCACCGTAAATATTGGGCGCGCTTCTTTGTGATACCATCAAACGCTTGTATGTTAAAGTTGAATTTACTCCGATTCAGCTTTGGGAATAAAAAATAAATACTATACTTCAAACATCGGATAATGAAAATCTAAGTCCATCTGTATGACTGCACATGAATATTTCAAACTTTGAGTCAGGACAGTTTTGTAATGTAAACATAATTGAGGCTCTTGCTTTGTAAATCATTCATAATTTTACATTCTGTTTGCGGGTATATTTCAGTATTGTATTATTTTATTTAAGAAATTTTAGATTAAACCTACATAAAGATATACAAACGCACTCATTATTCGTTGAAGACTAGGTTTGTTTGCGTTAGGAAGTAAAACCTAACTAATTATGGGGCGATCGTGTAAAGTATTAGGCGCCTGTGTGAGTCTTTAATTCGCACTTATGCTATTCATGTACGTATGCCATAGTTTAAAAAATTATACCATGTTTCCAATCTTTAATTTTCGTAAGATGTATATTATAAATATAATTTCATGTTAAGTTCTAAAATACCTGTTGTCATTTTGCGAATTGGACACTCGAACAGCTGTATTTTGATTTAAGGCTTTGATGTCGCCTCCATGCTTTTTTCTTTTTTCAAACTGCGTACATACTGTTACAGCTTTTGGCCGCACTGCACAGCTGTTGAGCAAAACCTTATCAGTCAATTATTCTCATTAATGCTTCAAACGAGAGATGTAAACTCGTTGGTACCTATGCACGTCTCGTCTAAGTTGATATGGCACTAATGGCGTAGCGTTAGGCAGAAGAACAGCGACATATTATGGTTCTACCCAACACCGTTGGTTATCGTCCTGAAACAGCGGCATGCAGCGTAAAATGTTGTACCCGACCCAATAAATTACGGTGCGTTATTTATACATATTTTGAAAAAAAGTTGTATAATTAATATGCTCAGTATTATGACCTTATTAAAAATAACACTCACAATATATTCGAATTATAAATTGTAAAATTGACACATCAAGCATGTTTCCTTTAATCTAACTAGTTCATGTGTCTATACTTTCATTAACCTCATGGCCATTATTACGAACAAGAAAATTATGTAGAAGTTTTTTTTTTTAGTTTTGTGGATTTACTTAATTGCAGCCTCACTCGCTTATAATAACCCACTGCTAGGCACGGGGATTCCTATTCAAGGCTAACCACTGAAATCCCCAAAGTGACCTGCAACACACCACTTTGATACTAGGGATTTCAGTGGTTAGCCATGAATAGGAAACCCCGTGCCTAGCAGTGGATTATTATAACCGAGTTGAATGATTGGTAAAAAAAAATTGTTAGCGAGCATATTTAAAAACAATTGTTACGAATCGCACCCGAATTTGGCGTACACACCGTCTGATTTCCCGAACGTTAGGCACATTTGCATCCAGCGAAGGCTGAACGATGCGCTTTGACGTCCCGCGATACGATCTCTCGTAATGCATCGCGTACGTTTGCCCAACACTAGATTATGTTTTGCTCGAATCCGGAAATTGTGGGCAATGTAACTGCTGAATGTGACGCCATTTGAAGAGTTAGTTGGTAATGTCAGTTTTCCGTGGATATAATTTCATCAGAAATATTGAAAATCAAGGTGGACTGATTAAGGCTTATAAATACTGAAAAGGAAATCACAGATAATTACTAACCCTGTAAAAAAAACAATTCATTTTGTAACGTGTGTGGAATCTAACGTTTACAACGTAGATCCTTAATTTCTAAAAAAAATCTAAATCCTTAAATCAAGTGTTGGTATATAATTCATAAATATTTTGAAGCAATTAATTTTAAAATTAAATCCTTGTATTGTTAATCTTGAGGAATCTTGTTGGAATACTTGTACCAACAAAAACGAATGCTTTACAGATAATTACTAGTTCTTGCAATTTCTCATGACTTCGCATAATGTTAAACGAGCAATAGATCAATAGGTATTTATTTAGATACCGCCGCTCATGTAAATTTGCAATAGTATTATTGAAATGCGCTGTTGTCCATTTAAAAGGGAATAGGTATACTATTTTTTTGAGACGTCATAACGTATTGCTCAGGACAATATTTGGTAACTGATTCCGCAGTTATTTTTTAAGTGGTAAACAATTTCGACAAAATGCAGTTATTAAACGGAATGAGGCACGAATCTGATACTTGATCAGCACCGTCGCGATAATGTTGGTATGCGGCGTACTTCGTGCTACAACAGAGCCTAGCAGAAGAGGGCAGCCGAGTCGGGATTATATATCTCGGGATATATATGTCGGGATATATATATATCTCACGATAAATTAATCATGCACACGTCATTTGCTCCCAAATCATGAGTATTGATTACATATGAAGCATTTTATGCAAATAATAAAAGAGTTACATATAGAACTCATACAATTATTTTTGTCAAAATTAAAACAGTTCTGTGTTTTCTTCTGAGCTTCATTAATTTTCTCGCTGGGTTTCCCTGTTAATATGAATTTTGTAAAGAATTCTACGTCAATCGTCTGAATGCAGTCTGTGCTAAGTAATTACTACCAACCTTGTTAAGGTTGTCTGTGTATAACGCGGGTGGATGTCCTACGCGCTTAATTAAGTTATACAAGTTTCTAACGTAAATATTATTTCTGCAATATGTAAGCACTCAGTAAAAATATGATAAAACTAAGAATTCCTTTTTAATTCCAAAGGTAAATTAATCAGTTTGTCGCTGCTATAAATAACTTAATGAAATATAAAGAAACCTTGTTTTGGTATTGCGAGTCGAAATGCTATTTTAATTTGAAATTCTACGGATTGTGGTAAAATATAAAATTCCCTTATTATGTCTTATATAGTGACAACACCAAGTACCTATATGAAATTGGCACCGACTCGAGTCTTCTGTAGGACATTACTACCGTGCAACGGAGCTATAGGACTTTCTTATGACATAAGTGAATGGGACGGTCAGTGCGCTCACCAGGTGGTAAGCGATACGCCTGACCATGAGAGAAGCAGTGTTAAAGGTAAATAGTCATTATTTTTCCATCAACACTGCTTTGCGCCCGTTATCCGAAGCGATAGATGTTAGATAAATCTTACACCCTGTAATTTTAGTAGCTATAGTATCCCCTTATCCCGAAATATAGAAGTGCAAAACATACTTATTTCATAGGACGATGTCGGCACTGCAGTGGTACCTACGTAGACGATTTAGTACCCAATCTACCACCTAGTAACTTAACTACGTTGCTCTAACTGTACTGAGTTTGTATAGAACTGTTGATTACAGTAATAATTTTGTCATTCACATATTAATAAAACAATAGTTATTATTTTGAACAGTCACAATAGCAGTACTGACGTTATGCTGCTGCCCACTTCTTGGTGGAAATTTCCCTCTGTGGCCTTTTACGACAACTTAAGAAGTTCAGGTGTGGTGGCAATTGTATTGTACTCTACCATCACCACACGGCAAACCCCCAACCAGATGGACTGATGTCCTAGTTAAGGTGACAGGTAGGAGATCGACGTCAACTGCAAGGGATCGGTCCGTGTGAGTCTTCGGGAAGGTGTTCAGCTGTGGATATTTTAGGCTGTAACGGTGATGATAAAGATGATGACGTAATTTTAACATGTTTTTTTGTTTAATTTATATTAGTTTGAAAGAAAGAAAAAGCATTTATTAACCGTACACAAGAATACGCACAAATACAGAAGTGTAATTATTGCGATTGCATGATATTGATAACACAGATGAATAAAAACAGAAAACGTTATATTATTTTTAATTCAATATACTGTTCGCCTAAATATTATGATCAGTTTATCAGGTTTATGAGGTATTGTACTTGCACATTGTAATTCATATTAGGAAATTATAATTATAATCTAAAATTATTAAATAAATAGCGAAGCCATTCCTACATTCTTAAGTAATTAACTATTTGTTTGCCACAGAATAAAGCATTACGTGCTACAAAATAAAGCATTGGTTATTATTTATCTTCGTATAAATTTTTAAAGAAACTTTGTTGTGCTGGTCATTCGAGAGTGTAGTCAAAAGAAGATTTTTATTTTAAAATTACAGTTGGCCCAGTGCGAGCATCAACAAGAAACATAAAATATTGATTATTTACTAAGGCACGTACTACAGCTTTATTATAAGAAAATAGTGGTTTACCGTTTCTGACATATAAAAAAACTACCGACTAGATATCGTTCAAACTAAAAAAAATAGAGTTTCAGTTCAATATATGGGGAAACCCAATTCATTTAAGCTTCTTTTCAAAACCTAACAGCGGTTCACAAAAGTGTCACATACAGACGGACAGACAGACATTCCGATTCTATAAGGGCTCCGTTTTTTGCCATTTGGCTACGGAACCCTAAAAAGTCGTAGCACAATTATTATTTTTCACCTATTTCATTTCACAGTATACTCTGCCAATTTTATTATAATAGTAAGTATAACATATAAATCAGACAATAATTTCGCGATATCTATAAATATTTTTTTCTTTAGTAGGACGGCCTCGTAAAATAAATTTCACCAATTTTCCAGTGTATCAGACCGGATCAAATAATCGAATATTAAACTGTACTAAAAGATCGTTTTCCCAATTATTGCTTTCGCTTTGGCGTTATGTAAAAATACGTACAACAACTTACCTTTTGAGGCTGAAGTAAATTAGTTCATTCAGGTTGGTTAACCAATTAATCACCGGTATTGAAAGCCCAATCAGAAAATGAATTGTGTCTTTTGAATATAAATACAACTGATAGAAGAGTTAATTTTTTATCGAATGGATTTTATTGGTAATAATAGCGCGTCGGTGGCTCAGTGGTGTGGACTGTTGCCTTCCTACCGGGAGTGCTGAGGTTCAAATCCTGCCACGTACCAATGTGTTCTCGAATTTCCGAAAAATATATGTACGTTATCCAATGCTCTTACGGTGAAGGAAAACATCGCAAGGAAACCTGCACACGCCTGCGAAGAGATTCAAAGCTTGTGCGTGAAGTCGGCCAACCCGCACTGGGCCCGCGTGGACGACCAAGGCTAATCACCCTATACGGGTAGGCTCGTGCCCCTCGATGGGCACATTAATGAGCTGATGATGATGAATCACTGATCATACGAGTTGGTGAGGTACCTTTATCAGGCATCAGTCTCACAAAATCGCCAAATGTACTATATAATGTCTGTGTTATATGTTTGTGTTGAGATAAATAAATTAAAAATATTATTATTATACAAAAGAGGAATAAATCATATAGGAATTTTCAATTTAGCTGATTAATCACGTGGAGCGATATTTTTATATACTATTATATTAACAAAATAATATAGAGAGCTTAGCGTATTCAGTAAACAATTTACATTTAGTAATAAAATTAGGTTTTACGATGATGATGGAAGTAGGAAAACACATGCTTTTCGATATAAAACAACTGTCATTTTAGTTGACCTGACCACAACTATTAGCCGCCAAAATAAAGACTTTATTGGACAAGAAATAAAGTATATCGGTTGTGATTCCTCTAAATGTGATAGGGCAGTAAAGTGGATACTTGCACTGGCCATAACGGGATAACGGCGAAGGCAGGTGGCGCCGTGCTCCGGCCCATCCTTAATGTGCTTTTTTCAAGTTCTGGAATCGTTCTCGGCGAAATAATTCAACAATTTATTCCCTTTACGACGTTCATTAGGAGCTTTTGGTTAATTTTAAGACCTATTGTGCTCAGCTGTTCCGTGTAGAACCAGTGTAGAGTTCAAATTTTGTATTCATGACAATTATGATGAACTACTACTAATAAATTTTATCACAGAAATATATCACAATCGAATTTAAAGATTCTGATATGAACTAGATAACTACCTGTATCACCGTGTATCAGTGCCTTTCCTAAATTAACCCTTTGACCGACAATGATGCCTTAAGCTGCCAGACACAATAGATGTTATATTGTGTCTGGATTCCTGACATTCAATAGGTTATTACAATCATTATTTTTAACTAAAGTTAGTTCACAAAAAACATTTGAAGACATATAAAATATTAAGTGTATGTATGTGTGTGCGACAAACATACGAGATTATATAAAAAAATCAACGAGGACCCTAATTCCGCAATTTGAAAATGCACCTTTATTGTGTCTCAATAATAACTTCTCGTATTTTGTCAAATATCAAACAAACGTCAAAAATAAGTAGTAGAATACCAGTTTAAATCAACACCGACAGACATGTTCAATATTTATGCTCAAAAAACTTTGTTCTACACGAGGATCGATCCTGAGTCTTTAGTAGTCACCACACAGATCGTCAATAACTTAGCATTAAATAAATGTATACAACGAAAGAAAATATAATTAACCACTTGTATGCAGTAGGACGAATTCATTCTTAATACAATGCATGAGCGTCGGTGGCTCAGTGTTGTGGACTGTCGCCTTCCTACGGAGGGCTGTGGTTCAAATCCCGACACTACCAATGTATTTTCGAATTTTCGAAAATATATGTACGTTATCCGACGCTCATACGGTGAAGGAAAACATCGTGAGGAAACCTTCATGCACGCCCGCGAAGAGATTCGAAGGTTGTGTGTGAAGTCGTCCAATCCGCACTGGGCCTGCGTGGACGACTAAGGCCTAATCACCCTATACGGGTAGGCTCCTGCCCCTCGGTGGGGACGTTTAATGAGCTGATGATGACAATGCATTAAAGCGTTGTTTTAATTGCCCGCATATCAGTTGCATAATTGTAGAAGCTTTATAGACACAAATATCTATATTTCCTTTCAAGTTTATAAAAATTAGTATTAAAAAGAACTAAATTATCATCATCATTATAATAATAATAAATAAATAATAAATATCCACTGACATTCACACAGCGCCATCTAGTCCCAAGTTAAGCGTGAAGCCTGTATTATGGGTACTAAACAACGGATAAATATACTTACATTCATTTTTTTTTGTAAATACATACATATTATATATAGAAAACACCCAGACCATTACAAACAGACATGTTCATGCACACAAATGTTTGTACTGCCCGGGGACCAACCCGGAACCTTTGGTTTTGCAGCCGACCTCTCAACCGCAACACCAAATGGGACGTCATTATAGCCTAATACATCGTCTGCTGAATAAAGGCCTCCCCTAATGACTTCTACAATCGATGCCTAGTAGTCGACAATCGACATACATCGTCTACGGGCCACTTTAGTCATACCATCAGTCCATCTGGTTCGGGTTTGGCCTGCGCTCCTTCTTCGTTTCGTGGACGTTATTTGAAGCATTTACACCACAAGGGCCATCGATTACCAGTGGGCACCGATACCATGCCCACTGCCACTTCAAAATTAACTCATATGGATGTTAATATAGCTAGAACTGATATCTTATAAGCTAATTTAGCTAACTTCTGTTAAGCTATAGCCCTAATGGTCAGACTAAAGAAAGTATGAAAACCCCAGCGAAGGAAGTTAAACTATAAAATAACTGCGGATCTTATGGGCACTTTCAGTTACTTCAGCTAGGATTCTTAAAAGCTAAGCACTTAAAAGATTTTCCATGCAACGATTTCCTGTGCGAAGGGAAAATTAAATTGCGAAGTCTCGTAACTGCCCCGTGTAAATTCTAGCTGGATAAGATATTTCCTTTGGCCCAGTAAATATGCACCCTATTTCGGGAAATGGTTTATCTAGTATGATGTTTACCGACTCATATTTACCTGCACACAATCAGAGTCAGTTGAATATTTTGATAACATTTCAATGTTTTGTTCAAAGTCGGCTCTAATAATTGAAAACCGATGTCAGTATGTTTGTTCTATTCCGATGTGTATTAATGACATGGTCGGACATCTTTGTTTATGTGTTATGTATTCATTATTAACGCGATGGCTACTTGATTTTAATTTGTGAAACTATGTTATTTCAAAACCGTATAAACGTATTTCTACAACTATTATATCCTTGAAAGATACCTCATTGTGAATGCCCTAAATGTACCTGTGAATGGCGGTGAAAAAGTTGCCTGAAAGGTTATTTTAATTTTGATGCGATGGTAAAACTATTATATACACTTAAAAAAAATGTCTTTAAATAACTTACTTTCTTTTCAAGCAACACTAGACATTTTTATACAAAGGTAGGAAGGAATTTTATGACAATTATTTCTGCGACCAATTCTTCCGTACTCATTTTCATATCAAATTAAAAGCTCCAATTTGTTTGTTTTATTGGGTAGGTACCCCTATCAAAAATACTCCTCGTTTTGCCATATTTTGCGTAGTGTTTTACTAAATGAGGTTACCAGAGGTTTTCCCGCTCTAAGTAGCTATTTTGCCATATTTTCGGACATTTTAGATTTTAGCAACGCATTTTAGATTCTTTGAAGTAAGGATTGTCCATGGGTGGCAGTAACACCATCAGGTGAACTTTTGCTGCGTTTGCCTCCCTATGAAATTAAAAAAAACCATACGAGTAGGTACTTACCTGCTGCTTTTTAATGCCTAAATTCTTATGTGACTAAGTGTAGGCTTATTACATTCACATAGTTATTATAGTGTTACTTGCCTATTACAACTATTGGGGGTACAAACTTAACATCCTACTTTCTTTAATAAATCTTTTTTTCGCACGCGATGTATATGTCTTTATACTTTCTTTTTTGCAGTGCACTCCCAGGGAGTCACGTGATCGATATAGCTAAGGCTTTATTTGTGTAACGTCAATGCAATACCATTTGACTAGCAAATATATAAATGCAACACTAGGGCTAAACTTATAGCACGAACCCTTGTCACACTGAAAACTAATCCAGTACCTACCCGAAATATAAAGTTTTCCGAATACTATGATCAACCTATACATATTCATTGCGGGCAAACATGCCCTTGTTTGTATACCTTATAACGGATTACGACTAACGCGGAACTAAGTTTATTTTTGCACACACAAACCAGTTTTCGGGAACTATTATTAACTTAATAATAGGATCATATGTACTTCATTTATAGGTAGATTATGTTGAAAATTCCAGTTTGAATTTATTTGTTAAAAAGTCNTTATTAAATTGAACAGAAACGGCAGTGGGGTGCCAATATTACTCTTTGAAAATCATTTTAAATATACAAAGGTGACAGAAGGCTTGAATAATGTTGTTTGTGCATACGTTATGCTTGTAGATTATTTTGGCGTGATTATGTTCTGGTTATAAGACATTTTATTTGCTCGCTATTGTGTTAATATTTTATTTTACTAAGTCGATTCTTATAATTTAAGTATAGCAGCACTTCAAGCGAAGTTAAGCACGTTAAGTAAACCAGTAGTAGACAACGCTCACAAAAATATTATTACATTTTTTTTAAGTAGAGTTAACAAAAGCGTTAGATTAATTAAAAGATACCATAGATAAATTAAATGTTGGATCGTAAACCAAGCTTTATTACGTCACAAAACCAGGACCAGTTACTCAAGTTTTTTTTACTTAACTTGTAATACAATCATTAAAATATATTGTTTATTTACAGGTAAGTTATTCAACAAACGGTACGGAAGATCTTGTTTGTAAAAACAAAAATACGGTGGAGACCTTATATAAAGGTTAAGGTAAGAAACTGTTTTGCTCCACAGAGCAATTTAGTTTGGAAACTATTCGATGTCAAGTTGGTAATAGTTCTAATATATTATTAATATCTGGACTATTTTATTATTTCATAACAATAGATCTTTTTTCAATGATGTAAGCGGCTAGTAAGATTTTGCACGCCTATTATATGTAGTTACAGACAGGACCTGTTTGGAATTTTGCCACTTCATGATCTTTAATCATCCGTTATCTCTATGAAAAACTTGCGTGAGGAAACTTTACTTGGACGATCGTCAGGTGAACGCGCCATCCACTACACCACTGACCGATCAAATTCAAAACTTTTAACTTCCTCCTGAATAACTTTACTGACTTTTCAATTAATTTTTTTTAATTAATTTTATCCATATACAGTGTCGAAAACCAACAAGGTAAATATAATATCATTTTAGAATGTTGCCTATTTTTGCCTACCTTTTTAGCGAGTGTCAGTGTAAATATTTCCTCTATTTATGGCGCCCGGCTTGGACAAATTTATTTTGCTGGAACCGGTTTCCTTTTGGTAAGTCAATTGAGACATTTATAATGCACTAAATACTCTAGCGTGCGAGAGGAAAACGCCATGTTCAATTTTGTTGCACAAGATTGCAACTTTACACTAGAAATAGTTCCATATTTTAAGAATGAATTCAAAATGTATTGTTATTATAATTTAGTTTACTTTTGTATTGATATATTCTTCGCATTGAAAAATTCAGAAATTCTTTTATTTTACAGGAACACATTTTATTACAGACATCTTTATAACTATAATTATTGCCATTAGTTTTTCGACTGAAAGTACTTGCGGATAGCACGCATTTTTGGCCGGACGGTTCCACGCCTGCATCCTTATGGGAAACACGGTATATAATAATATACCAATGTTTTTTAGGTTTAGAGGGCATAAAAGTTTACCTCATGGTAAATGATACTTCTGCATTTATTTATTTATATTTCTATGTTACATGCCCTCTTCATAGGAAATTTTTAGAACAGTAGTTATAGGTATATAGTTTCAAAATATAACGTTCCGCCACCTCACGCTCACAAATAACCTTAAAGAATTGTTATGTCCGCAGCGATAGCCTGTAGAAATATTTTAAAATATCTTCAGGGTGGTAGGAAGCAGCAATTATGAGATATAGGCAATAGCCCCGCCTCGCCTGCATCCAAGTGCGATGTGCAGCCCGAAGCCCGTAAAATGTAGACCAAGATTGCAATGTGCAGTACAGATTGCCGGTAAATATATATAGGTACTCGTTGATTATTTTAAATAGTGTATCATTTTACTTGATGTATAATTTATTCCTTAATTACAAAATATAGTTTCGATAACGTATTTGAAATTTGAAAACCTTTATATGAAGGTTAAGATACAAGGGGTTATTGAAATGTGTGAGAGCCAAGTGCAAAACATTAGTTCCTATCTATAATGAAGACACTATTTATTAATAGTTGTCGAATTTTGTCGAAGGATGCAAGGCAATCTACATGTAAGCTATCATTGAGGACATTCTTTCTCAATTATTAAATTAGCTACTTCATAATAAAGCAAATATATAGTCTATAAAACAAAAAACAGTAGACGTGGTTCAAATGATTAATCCTACGAATGAACAATTTATCCCCTACACATACCAACTGACCTCAGAGTTATAAGTTTACAATTTTAAGACACTTTACCGTGGCCTCGATTTTCATCTTTGTTACAGAGCTATAGAATCTGATAACTTATAGTATCTCTGAGTATGCTGATAAATTGAAAGCATACTCTTAGGATCATTTTGATAAAAATCTTTGTTTGTCATTTCTCTTCGAAGAATTCATTTGTTGTTCACGTAATAAGGTTTCGACGAAGGCCATTATAGGAAAGCTGAGCTCAATGCTTATAAATGCTGAATTAGCCCTTTATTACGACCAAATACCCTTGTGTAAAACATACATTAATCCTAACTATGTTATTACAGTAGACATACGTAAAGATAGAACAACAAATATATGAAATCAAATATAGGGAAAACTTAGTGATATTGTGACTTTCAATTATTATAGTTTTTAATGTTTAGTTTTTAATTTTTTTAAGAATCATTATTATGAATTTAAACGGTATATCTTTTCGGACCTCCGATATAGAAGTTGAAAATTTAAGACCTTAGTTCATAGTATCATTCGAGTTGAAAAGTTATGTGAGAAAAGGCGTCCTAGTTTGCAAGATTCTTGCTTTTCGTAGACCACAGTCCTAACCCGCCCACAACCTAAACCAAAATTAGCAATATCAATTTATTAAAACTTTTGTTATTTTTTGGTTAATTTTGACAACAGGTCCCACTTACAAATTTAACATAGCCATAACATTACATTATCGGCGGAGGACCGGGATGTCTGGCGCAAAATGGGGGAGACCTATGTCCAGCAGTGGACTGCAATAGGTTGAAGAGAGAGAGATAACATTACATTATCTCACTTACTAACTAATTTCATCAGTGAAGGTTTCTCGCTGATTAAAATTATCAATCAATGTTGATCTGCCCCTTACGTCGTTGTTTTAATGGAAAAAGGGCTTTCAAAACTAGTGCCTTGTTCGTTGTGGTAAACGCACGACGAGCAGTAAAGGTAAGCTTGAATTCCAAAAGATGAAAGCTGGCAATTCTGAATCCTTTCCTCGTCTTAATTAAAGTTATGTTGATTTTATCCGCCAGTCCCAAATTGGTTAATAACATCGAAGTACGAAATACTGAATCCGTAATGTATAACCAAGATAAACTTACTCCGCGCCAAGTTTCTATCAAATATTCATAAGCAATCAATAGATATATCCTCAGCAATAAAATCAAGTTGGAAGCAAATACAAGACGGTGTACTTTGAAACGGATCCTATCGCTGATAGTTATGTAGTTTTGGCACCAGATCGGCTATAAGACCTATTTATAGAAAATGTCACAATAGGCATGTCGCCTACAAGCCTGCAATTGCCTACTGTGTCATTTTTATTTACAAACATCTAATCTAAGCTCAAGTGTAGGTACTTGTGCTATCAATATACAATTAGTAACGATTTCTGATTTTAAATATGGTATAAGCCATAACATGAAGTATTTGATTCCTCTATTCTTCTTTTTGATTAAGATGCCACAAATTTAGTAATGGACGATTTATAAATAAGTTTATGAATTATCGTTATTTTAACACTGCAATTATAAAATAATTTCTAAGGACAACTTATAAAAAAACTATATGATTGTTGATTAATCAAAACAAATCTGACTGCCTTTAGGTATCTTTTGGAAAAGTTCACCAGGTTCAGTAATACATTTAGACATAAATGCTCCAGTGTTAGCTTGTTTCTTGCCACTCAACATCGAGCAGCTTTTGCAATAAAATCCGATGTTATTTATAGTGACGACTAAGACAACCGATACTGTTCGGTACCGTTTTATCCCCCTATTTTCATTGAAAAGCAAGGATGAATTGGCTAGCTTAAAGACGAATTGAATTGAAATTATTTTATCTTTTGTTGACGGCGCACATATTAATATCATACAAACCGACTTCCAAGATGCGGTCATCCCACGAAGGATGTTAGTTTATACAGTCTCATTTAAGGTCTCATGTTTGAGAATGTGTAATTAAGCTGCAGGAAGTGCAATTTTGAACACAATCAATTAGCAATTTTTAGGAAGCCCTGTGGAAATACTAAACACAAAATGTTTTTATTAAAAACTTGATAGCGATAGATTGCTTGAAATATGCACTTTCTTTTAGTAAAATCAGAGACTCAAGTTTTTGAGACAGCTCGTTGGATCCCTTTTTAAGTGATTTTTTCACATTACATTGCACGTGTAAACATTCCAGTATAAGAACTTTGGAGAAGAATCCGCGTCCTGGCTATAGCGGAGGATGTCTTCCAGGTGATGACAAGAGTAGTGTGTAGTGTGTGGGTTAGATGAAATTCAATTTCAACATCTAGCGTCAAATTAAGAAGATATCATTTTAACTGTCTACTAATGTCTTCATCAGTACACAGCTGGGAAATATCCAAATCTGATTACAGACTTTTTAAATTTGAACACATAATTTTCATTAAAACCTTCTCTTAAATTAAAAAAAAATGCCTATATATGTATATATATATATAAATATATATATATAGTTTCAGTAAAACGGATCATTTCTATTGCAAATTAAACTCTTACATCAGTATAGTTTTTTTTTTTTATACTATAACAGGCAAACGAGCAAACGGCTCATCTGATGGTAAATGTCACCGCCGCCCATGTACATTTGCAATACCAGAGGGCACTGAAATGCGTTGCCGGCCTTTCAAACTGATAAAAATCGAACTGTTTTCAGAGAGAAATGAGATGATAGGGAAATTCTTACACTGCTGAAAATGAAGTCCACATAATTTCGCAAAAAGTTTGTTGGATTTTTATTGAGGTATTTACCTAATTTTATTTGATACGAACTACATTTAGTCTTTGTCAAATATGCCATCTAGTACGTCAATAAACAGTTAATTTAATTATGAAGGGATCTTAGCAGTTTAAAGGCTTATAGTTTCGTAAGCTACGGCACCAAGTTTGATTAAAATCGTTTAAGCATTCGTAAACCTTGGGATACATACCCGGCCGTGGAATGTCACTGGTAACTAAAGTTTAATTGGTTAACATTTTCAATTATTGTTTATTATTACAAAATAGTGATTTGCGAAGCAAAACAGTCGCCTGATCTTAAATTTATGCATTTATGAATCTGTTGGCCAATTTTATTATTATTGTATGATTTTGAAAGTGTCTCATAATTATCTAACTTACTTGAAATGTTTTTGTAACAAAACAAATTAATAAAAATTTGTCTATATGT
Organism: Leucinodes orbonalis; assembly: GCA_019425675.1. Taxonomy (NCBI): domain Eukaryota; kingdom Metazoa; phylum Arthropoda; class Insecta; order Lepidoptera; family Crambidae; genus Leucinodes; species Leucinodes orbonalis. The sequence continues at coordinate 80,815 of PQWD01004932.1, read as the reverse complement.
ATTTTTGCATATTGTAAATTATGTGCCAGCTATACTTGAACGTAGTACAAGTAGAAGGAAAGTAGGTATAAACAACATTGAATATCACTAGCTATGCTGTGTGAGAAGTCATGTGCCCAGCAGACAGACGTTATAAGTTGATAGTTATGATGACAAATTAATTTGAATACCTTAAAATTTAGATATAACACTTAGGCCCGTATGCCAGGAGACGTCTTAGTAATGAATTTAGTTTTGAGCGTAGCTAGAAAGGGATAACGCTAGATACGATAAATAGCAGCATCCCTTTCTAGCTCTTTCTATTTCAGTAAAGATGAACGCTTTTGTCTCGTTCTAGATTATAGGCCTTAGTAGAGTCGGCACTGGCTCAATTGTACGTGATGTCGGCCAAAACGTACAGGGCCCGCGTGGCCAAGCCGTCCTCTACAAGCCGTGGGGAAGTTTCATTAGCTGATAATGAACTAGTAGACTCACATTGTTGTCTCACTATTAACAAATTTAGCAATGAGATAGAGGGTATGAACTGAAGGTCATTTAAAGTTATCATTTGTCCCGGGACCACACAGGGCTTGGAACTGGATTACCAAACTTGGTTTTATGACTGTTTATGTTGTCGCCTTGGATTGCGGTACTTTTTTTAATTTTCGTTACGCCCCGATTCGGTCCGACTTTGTTATTGACGCGGACTTATTCACTGACGCTGTTTATGCCAGTCAATGTCACATCCGTCTTACAGTCCGGGCTTGTAGACTATAGATAAGCCTGTTACTTGTCGGCTGAAACACTCAGGCTCCGAAAATAGGGAACGCTATTCAACACACAAAGAATCGCGTTTCAAATGTCAAATTGACTTCTGGTCAAAATAATGTTATTTCTCGGTGCTTTTTGTTACCAAAAAAAGTATTTCTTTGCTAACTACGCATTAATTCTACTTTCATCGTCTAGTGTCAAATGCATTTTTGTTGTTAAAATAATGAGCTTGTAAGTTCTTATTTTGAACAACCGCAAAAGTTGTAGTTCATTCTTTAACTCGCTGATTAGCATTTTTCAATGGACATAATGCATACCCATTATACTTTTTTAATATTATACATAGTAAATACCCAGACCAATACAAACAGACATGTTCATGCACACAAATGTTTGTACTGCACGGGTATCGATCCCACATGGGTCGTCATTATTTAATAATCTGACTACTAAAAACGTATGATGATTAAACATCCCATTGACTTTTGAAAACGTAATATATATAAACCATATTCGTTACATTTTTTACGTTTCCTAGAACGCGTACACCAAGATAATCACACAAACATTATTTTGCAAACATTATTATTTTTGTAGTAATACCACGTTTTATATACTAACGTTATTCGTGTTTTATACTCGGTTGTGTCACTTAATACTGATTGAAACTGTCCACAATTTTTAGAAAAATTAAATCAAAATTAATAAACTTGAAAGACATTTTGGTCACTGAAAGAAGTCATAAAGGTACTTTAAAAAATTTTATTTTATACAAGCCTCTGAACATGATCTCGAGATGGTATTGGGAAATCAATAAGACAATGGGCTGATTATTTTGTTCAAGTAGTAGGCAAGATTGGATTAATTCTGGGAAATAAGACGGATATGGCTTTTACGCTTACAGGGGCCTAAATTTCGATCACCGATAAGTCTGACATAATTTTAGCGAATTTACTAACATTTTTAAACGAGAAGTAGAAAAAGAAATATTAAAACTAGTTTTATGAATAATATTATGTCGTGGTCATATGTTTGTATTATCTAAACATATGAATAAAACTGGAGTGTTTATAAATTGAAATAACTTTTTTGACTATATGTATGCGAATATACACACACTGAAGTACCATTTTTTAAAATTATATATATTTTTTGAAACAGTTGGACCAGACGTAACTTTAATAGGCAGATAGCTGATGTTGGAAAGAAAAGGCTACTATTATTTAAAAAAATACGTAGTATTTTTAAGAAGAGTCATATCGCGTGGCGCGAAGCTCACGTCGCACGAGCTGCGCGCCTTACTTAGTTATATTAATACTAGCTTTACCCGCTGCTTCGCTCGCATTAAATTCGGGATAACACGGTACTTGCATTTATCACTATACATACGATTTCCCCTCCCTCCAACTTTGAAGGTTTCGGGTCAATTTCAGAATTTTTTTTTAGCAAAAAATATGTTATAGTGAGCTAACCTTAAAAGATAGACATATGCTGTCGCAGACTTTTTTGTAGACCATTAAAAGCAGAACAATACTCTCATACATGACTTTTGTGTAACTTTAACCGTTTACGCAGCGTACGCAGCGGAAGCTCCAAGTATGAAAAAATACCCCCGATTTTGAAACATTCTTCATTGCTGCTCCGCTTCTATTACTCGTAGCGTGATGATATATAGCCTTCCTCGATAAATAAGCTATCTACAGTGAAAGAATTTTTCAAATCGAACCAGTAGTTCTGAGATTAGCGCGTTCAAACAAACAAACAAACAAACTCTTCAGCTTTATATATTAGTATTGATATAGATGTAGTTAGCTATCTCTTGGATAAGCATTACTGGTAGGCTTCGTTTCACTGCAGGAAAATCTTATACCTATACCATAGATAACATGAAAATATTTTCCGTAAATCACCTTGTTTTCTAACTATAAATCTAATAAACAATTTCAATTACTTTTATTTTTGAAACATTTCTCGAGAGGAAAATCTACTCAATATTATATTACTAAAGTTCTGGGACTGAAACTTAAATATGAACAGTCTATTGCGACCCTTAGTATCAATGTAATCTTATATTTGTGGTAAGCACACCATCGATATAATATTAGTAGACATAACTTTGAAAAAGTAAAAACTATTCTGATGTCTTTATTACGTCTCATGTGTAATGTATGATTGAGATTAAGGTTTTTACATCGAGGGTTCCAGGTTTAGTCCCCGGTTAGCTCGCCGCGATTTTACCGACGAAGTTTTCGTTCCAGAGGTAAAATCAGTGGATAAGATGTCTGTAAAATAATCTTTTAGATTGTATGCTACGTATGTGTGGAAACTTTTAAATGATCTACAATATCTTAAGTGGTAAATTTCCCTAAAAAATAAAATTCAAATAAAATAATACCTATATTAACAATAAAATCTAAACTTTACAAAAAGTTTTATAAAATATCATTTTATTAACTCCACGTGTATGTTCGTTACTCAAACACACATTCTCACATCCATACATTAATATTATCTTACGCATTTGTAATAAAAGTATGATTATACATTAAAAGCATCCTGGCTAAGATTTTGCATCAGAATGCTTACAAATGAATTGATGTCAAGTCCGGAAGCTTTGGTAAATTATCTGACTTTTCGAGCGAGCTGTATATCAAATCTATTTTTAAATATCATTAAACAGAAATTAAATAGAGTTTAAGATTTCACTGCTAATAAAAACCTACTAGCACAACATGGCTACGGGAGACATGGCTATGGGAGGAGTCAAAATATAGAGTCAGTATTTTGTTTACGAATTATCGATCTTTTTATCTTTACGTTCAACAGAACCCGGCATGTTATTGAGTCGATAGTGCAAATAAGACGTACCTTTTCAATGATTTTATAACTTGAAAATAACAAAGTAAAGGAGCAAAAATGTAATAGGTTAACAACTTAAAATTATGAACAGGAGCTTTACTAAGTACGATATTATGTATCTATAAATAAGTTTTCTTTCGACAGCAATAATAAAACTTAAACCAAAAAATTCATAAAAGAGAAAAATACCTAATGTGGTACAAATCTTATTCGCTATACGTTGTACTTCAAACTTTCACCCTCCAAAATCCACCAGGAAAGTATCATTTATTCACGTGATAAGAACAGGATGTTTTAAAGGTTGTTAAATTTTTCACAGCGCCCGTATGGCCGAGCGTCACGTCCCGTATTAAACCCAGGTATACGATCGTGTTTACAACATTAATGTACACGTGTCCCAGCGCTCACACCTTATTATATCAACAGCAGGTGCTTTGAATTTAGGACCTCTTTATCCGGTTGGATCTTATTAAAAACTCCTTTGAGACAGGCTCGGCTAATGTCTGGTAAGGTTGTGAACATTAAGCTCATGAATTGTTTAATGTGTGACGAAAATGGTATGATGATGGAAGAGGTAAGCTTAGTACAATCGATGAGAGAAGCATTAAACGTGAACTATTAAAGCTCTATTAATACGCGATGAAATATTGTTGTTGTAAGATTTTTAAAAGCTAAAACTAATATAAACTTCAAAATTAGCGTAATTTTGGTGCATTCGTAACCATACGAGTATGCATTTCGCTTGCGTCTTAGATCTGGAGGTCATGAGTTCGAATCCTACGGAGAGGCATATTGAAAGTCACTTGGTGCATTTTTTTCCAGTTCTGTTCGGTCATTGCAATCTGAATCACCTGATTTTCCGAAAAGGAAGATGATTCCGTGTTTCAGAAGGCACGTTCAGCCGTCAGTCCCGTCTACTACGTCAACCCACTTATCCGCATCGCGATATATATATATACACTAGCTTTTGCCCGCGGCTTCGCTTGCATTAAATTCGGGATAACACGGTACTTTCATTTATCACTATACAAAGGATTTCCCCTCCCTCCAACTTTAAAGGTTTCGGGGTCAATTTCAGAATTTTTTTAGCAAAAAATATGTTATAGTGAGCTAACCTTAAAAGATATTAAGACATATGCTGTTGCGGACATTTTTGTAGACCTTTAAAAGGAGAACAATACTCTCATACATAACTTTTGTGAAACTTTAACCGTTTACTCAGCGTACGCAGCGGAAGCTCCAAGTATGAAAAAATACCCCCGATTTTGAAACATTCTTCATTGCTGCTCCGCTTCTATTACTCGTAGCGTGATGATATATAGCCTTCCTCGATAAATAAGCTATCTACAGTGAAAGAATTTTTCAAATCGAACCAGTAGTTCCTGAGATTAGCGCGTTCAAACAAACAAACAAACTCTTCAGCTTTTTTTATATATTAGTATAGATATATATGATAAAACGTATGTTAATGATAGTCAGTCAATTGAATTATGTAACCTTGGAAATTTTCACGAGCGTAAAAAATAAGAATTACCGACGTATCGCTGTGACTTCAAATGTAAAATAACTTCTGCGCCATAGTCATCTTTCGTGAATCTTACTATATCGTGTCTATATGTATACTCTACTTATATTACGAATGCATAGAAATTTTTGGTTTATGGTTGTTTCCGTAATTTTAATGCAAAATATAAATATCGGTGTATTACTTTCAAACACGCCATCTTAAAGGGAGTATTGTTTTGCTTCAGGTTTCAAGGTATAAACTTGTCAAGTAATATTAGGTTTACATAATCTTTGTTACTAAATGAAAAGTTTTAGATCAAAGAAAATATAAAATATTTAATCTATCGACACAGGCAAGATTTAATATAGATTACAAGTATTTAGTAAAAGAACAACCATTTATAATCATAACTTTTAAGTAGCTCAGTGTAGCAAAAAGTATATTCCACATCGCTATTATCCTAGTAACCAATTATTTGTGGAACCAAGGTTCGTATCGTCAGTCAAGTACTAGAGAGTCAAAACTCCTGCCGCTGCAGCTGTAATGTAGCAAAGTTTAATTAATGTCGACAAGGCGAAATAGCCTTGGTGAAGTAAAACTCGTTTATATGAAATACATTTTCAGTCCCTTCATAGCAATCTGTGTAATATTAAAACTTGGAAAATATAAGAGTGACAGCAGTACTAAAGAGGATCTCAGTTCTAAAGGAAAACGTTTTATTCACCTCCGAAATGAAAATATCACTCTTATCTAGTCTTGGTTTTATTTTTTTGTGCCTCATAGTTACAAGACTTAATTAATCAATCACCCGACCGATTTTTTTATGTTATTAAGTGTATGGGACGGTCATCAGGCTTTTCTGATGGTAAGTGATACGCCTGACGATGACAGATCGGCTTTGCTGGAGACCAACAACTGATAGATTTTTTTTCATCAATTTCGCTCTGCGCCCGACACCCAAAATCTTATTCCCGGAAATTCCAAAGCTACAGTGCCCTTATCCCAAACACAGAAACAGGTTGCCAGAGGCCCAAAAATCCCTTTCCCCACTCTAAAGCTTCCATTTATAAGATCGATAACGCACTCATTTTGCCTTCGGAATTACGAGTGTCCATTGGTGAGCAGCATCACTTACTTTCAGGTTAACAAATTAGTTGAATGCCTTACTTTTTAAACTGGACAAGGTCTAACCTATTGAGTCCTTCTGGGCGGGATACCCATCTAATAGATAATAGGTTTCTTTATATACCACAAAATTATATTTGCGTTTTTATTTAAATTAAATGCGAGCTTATACTTGCATTTTAAAATTATTCCACAAATAATTATTTTACTGTATTTTCTCATATACGGAGACTTATTGACTTAACCCATGCCTTTGTAAACATAGGTAAAGAGAGGTCTTTTGTTTTCCACAGTTCAATAAAGACTGGGGTGTTTCATATTTTACGTCACACGCAATAAAGTGCAAGAGTATACAATACAGAGTTCAAACTCTGAATAACAAACGTCAAGAGCAGAGGAAATTAACATTCCACACACCGGCCCCATTACAACTAGCTTTGTCTTATTATTTACGGAACACGTGACTCCTTTCCCAAGCACTCCCTAGCGATTTTTATTAAAGCAGACTTTGTTACTGGGGTAGGGAGTATTTAAAGATTATGCTGGCTACATATGGCTTTATAAGAACTTGTAGGTATACTACCTGCTTGTTAAGTGAATTACATTGATTACTATATTTTTTTTAGAGGAGCTACAATTATGTAAATTAAAATAAACCCCGTCACATATAACCACCTGAAACCTATAGATAAAATAAAAAATGTAGGTTTTCTATTGTTTGTAACGATATTTTTCTCCAATAATTCTTAGTACCACCGAGCCTATCTTNAGGTTCGTATCGTCAGTCAAGTACTAGAGAGTCAAAACTCCTGCCGCTGCAGGAAAAGTTTAATTAATGTCGACAAGGCGAAATAAGCCTTGGTGAAGTAAAACTCGTTTATATGAAATACATTTTCAGTTCTTCATAGCAATCTGTGTAATATTAAAAACTTGGAAAAAATATAAGAGTGACAGCAGTACTAAGAGGATCTCAGTTTTAAAGAAACGTTTTATTCACTTCCGAAACGAAAATATCACTTTTATCTAGTCTTGGTTTTATTTTTTGTGCCTCATAGTTACAAGACTTAATTAATCATCACCCGACCGATTTTTTTATGTTATTAAGTGTATGGGACGGTCATCAGGCTTTTCTGATGATAAGTTGATACGCCTGACGATGACCGAGATCGGCTTTGCTGGAGACAACAACTGATAGATTTTTTTCATCAATTTCGCTCTGCGCCCGACACCCAAAATCTTATTCCCGGCAATTCCAAAAGCTACAGTGTCCTTATCCAAACACAGAAACAGGTTGCCCAGAGTAATTTTGCCTTCGGAATTACGAGTGTCCATTGGTGAGCAGCATCACTTACTTTCAGGTAACAAATTAGTTGAATGCCTTACTTTTAAACTGGACAAAGTCTAACTTATACCCATCTAATAGATAATAGGTTTCTTACATACCACAAAATTATATTAGCGTTTTGATTTAAATTAAATGCGAACTTATACTTGCATTTTAAAATTATTCCACAAATAATTATTTTACTGTATTTTCTTATATACGAGGACTTATTGACTTAACCCATGCCTTTGTAAACATAGGTAAAGAGAGGTCTTTTGTTTTCCACAGTTCAATAAAGACTGGGTTGTTTCATATTTACGTCACACGCAATAAAGTGCAAGAGTATACAATACAGAGTTCAAACTCTGAATAACAAACGTCAAGAGCAGAGGAAATTAACATTCCACACACCGGCCCCATTACAACTAGCTTTGTCTTATTATTTACGGAACACGTGACTCCTTTCCCAAGCACTCCCTAGCGATTTTTATAAGCAGACTTTGTTACTGGGGTAGGGAGTATTTAAAGATTATGCTGGCTACTTCGTCTTGAGACGAAGGTCTTTGACCAGTGTGTGTTGCCAGTTATGACATACGGAAGCGAAACGTGGTCGCTCACTAAGGGCCTCTGAATAGACTCAAGGTTGCTCAGCGTGCTATGGAGAGGCTATTTAGGTGTCTCCCTACGCGATAAAATCCGAAACGATGATATCCGTAGGAGAACTAGGGTGACCGACATAGCCCAGAGGATTAGCAAGTTGAATGTGGCAGTGGCAGGGCACATAGTGCGTAGAACCGATGGCCGATGGCGAAAGGTTCTCGAGTGGCGTCCACGTAACGGAAAGCGAAGCGTAGGCCGACCCCAACCAGATGGACGGATGATCTGGTTAAGGTGGCGGGTAGCAGATGATGTCAACTGCAAGGGATCGTCCGCGTGGATATCATTAGGAGGCCTTCGTTCAGCAGTGGACATAATTGGGCTGTAATGATGATGATGATGATGATGCTGGCTACCTATGGCTTTATAAGAACTTGTAGGTATACTACCTCTTGTTAGTGAATTACATTGATAACTATATTTTTTTAGAGGAGCTACAATTATGTAAATTAAAATAAACCGTCACATATAACCACCCTGAAACCTATAGATAAAATAAAAAATGTAGGTTTCTATTTTTGTAACGATATTTTTCTCTAATAATCTTAGTACCACCGAGCCTAACTTAAACTGTAACGGCAATTGAATACTTGAACTGCTGATGAAACTGACTTTTGAACGATTACTGATGTAATACTCGTATCAATCATTCTTTAATACTCGTATAGCTAAGGACTATCAGTTAATACATTTACCATCTTTTGAAGCTTGAGGTAAATAAATTGAATATGAAATCTTTGATCTTATTTTGGTATATAAACAATTTCAAACATCTGTGTTTAACTAACACTGTGTTAAAAACATCTGTGTCTAACTATCGAAGATAATGTGAAAATTATTTTCGGAATGCCCAGATTAAGAACTAATATTAGTTTACAGAACTGCTTATATAAGCAGTTCTCTAGTTTCCCGAACACATAATTATTTTTATTAATATACTTCTAATTTTTATTATTTGTCTACTAACATTATGCATTACAACTTAATATAGAAAAGCTATTGTTTGTCGCTTTAAGTCGTCTCTGGCGGTCAAAGCTAAACAGATTTTTTCTACTTTATAGCTAGATACATAAAACAATACGCGACTTATATTTAATAATAATAAATCTTTATTTTTAGTTCCTAATTAAGAATTGAATAAAAAAAAACAATCAAGACCCAGTGACATTACCCGTCATTTCATTTCATCTCCAGCAATGATGTAAAAAGTATAGATTCGTGATAATAATATGTTCACAAAACAACTGAAAAAAGTGTTCCGAATGCAACGACAGCGCACATATTTCGAATGAGCGTATGTTTACCTAAACAAAGAGCCTACACCTGCGTTCTCTTTGGCGGTTCGTTTTTGAGACACGGGTGGCGTATCTTCCTTTATATATACAGAATATCATTGATCTCTAGTACCTATATTCCGGCATAAAAGTGCATTTTTAACAGTAAGGTTGTCTAATTTGAAGAAATCTCATGTCATTATTACGTGTTTCAAAAATATACATATGGATTCATAACAACCAAGGTCATTTGCATTTGGCATTTAACCAATTGCTGCAAATATGACGTCTCTACCGACGTTTCTTGGCAATTGCCATTGATATTCATATCAAAAATGTCTAGAATGAAACTAGACTTTTTATCTGTGTCACAAATTGTGCTATCTTTTTTTATAACTTTTTGGAGCGCTGCCTGATTGTTTATAAAACATGAATTCTGAAATGTTTAATCCATACTGATATTATAGGTATGAAAATGTGTCTGTTTGTCCAGATTTCATGGCTAAACAGAGTTGAATAGATGTATTTTTTTAGGTCGAGATAGTTGAAGAGAGTTACATAGTTTACTTTTGTGTAATTATAACCCCCACTTCCATTAAATGGCGGTTGAAAGTTTAACTGGAGCATTCCACAATTTTTAAGTTTTAGAACTACTTGTCACTAACAACGAAAATATATTATTTATTTCGGAAAATGGGTACCAAGGCCTTCAAAGTGGGAGTGAAATTTGATATGGATTTTTTGCAGTTTTTCAAGGTTAAAAGGTAAAAATCGTGGAAGACGTATAATAAAAGAAATGATCAATAGCAGTGTAAATAATGTTCTGTTTTAGTGACCAAGAAAGGGGAACCGTGTTCCCAAAGGATCTAGCGGGATAAGCGTATAAAACTGCACTCGCGTCTGATGAAGGATTTTTACCTTTTTTTTATTGTTTTTTTATCTAAAATAGCCACATACTTAATCTCACACCCTCACCCCTTTAGTAAGGGAATAATGGGGATGACAACCCTTAACGAAATTTTTTTTTTCAGTACCTATTTGAGATATCTTCATGAAATTGAAAACATACATGACTATCGATGAACTAATTATTATAGATTTTTTTTAGAATTTTTGGAATATTATAAACTGTAAAAAATGGGAAGTATATTTTTTGGGGGTGGTTTTTTATACCAACCCTTAAAGTGACACCTACCAAAAAAATATATCTTATTGGTTAATTAATTAGCTATTACATGTAAAAGTTACAAAAGGGTCGGATTGGTGGAACACAGCTTAATAAAAATCTATTACGAATATTTACTTGCATGCATACCTATATATTATTTTTACCAGAAACTATAAAAACACATGTGCAGTATCTTTATATGGATTTATCATCTTAAATACGTTTTTGCAATTATTCAGTGTCAACAAATGTGTCATCATCTCATCAGATCTTTACATCTTAATCAAATGTGTATACCTACAATAAACTATAAATAATCACTGATGAATAATATTCGATTTGATGACATTCGACTGCACGAATTTTTAACATCGTGTTATAAACTCGATAAAATGTTATATCATATTACATAGCAAATAACATGTTGTGACCTGTTCATTTGGACGCGACACGTAATCACAAACGCGAAGTGAATGCACGATCATTATGTGTTATAGATCGTGTTGTTTTAACTCTTTTGATTTGAAACTCTACGTATTCTTCTTGACGTGAATTCTTGCGACAAAACACTTGAAGTCCGGATCATCGAAATCACTGTCGTTACTGTCATTTTTAACGCTGTCACTACAGCCAGTGGATGTAGTCGGTTGCGCGACTCTATATAGTATCAGTCTACATTTATGGCAAAACATGGATCCAATATGTAAAGTATTTTTACAATAAGGTTGATATATATTTAAATCTTCATTTGTAATGATGCGTTTCAACTTTCCATTGGTGTTTCTGAGACTCATTTTACAATTAACACATTTATCATTATTACGACATTCACTTGTTTTCTCCCATTATTTCTGATTGCAAATGTTACAGTAAAAAACTGAATCGCACAAAAATAATGATCGTGCATTCACTTCGCGTTTGTGATTGACTCCCCGGCTTACGTGTCGCGTCCAAATGAACAGGTCACAACATGTTATTTGCTATGTAATATGATATAACATTTTATCGAGTTTATAACACGATGTTAAAAATTCGTGCAGTCGAATGTCATCAAATCGAATATTATTCATCAGTGATTATTTATAGTTTATTTGTAGGTATACACATTTGATTAAGATGTAAAGATCTGATGAGATGATGACACATTTGTTGACACTGAATAATTGCAAAAACGTATTTAAGATGATAAATCCATATAAAGATACTGCACATGTGTTTTTATAGTTTCTGGTAAAAATTAATATATAGGTATGCATGCAAGTAAATATTCGTAATAGATTTTTATTAAGCTGTGTTCCACCAATCCGACCCTTTTGTAACTTTTACATGTAATAGCTAATTAATTAACCAATAAGATATATTTTTTTGGTAGGTGTCACTTTAAGGGTTGGTATAAAAAACCACCCCAAAAAATATACTTCCCATTTTTTACAGTTTATAATATTCCAAAAATTCTAAAAAAAATCTATAATAATTAGTTCATCGATAGTCATGTATGTTTTCAATTTCATGAAGATATCTCAAATAGGTACTGAGAAAAAAAAATTTCGTTAAGGGTTGTCATCCCCATTATTCCCTTACTAAAGGGGTGAGGGGTGTGAGATTAAGTATGTGGCTATTTTAGATAAAAAACAATAAAAAAAAAGGTAAAAATCCTTCATCAGACGCGAGTGCAGTTTTTATACGCTTATCCCGCTAGATCCTTTAAGCTGAAGCTGCGGCCAGAAGCTACTCGTGTTATAAGTACAAATAGTTTACTTCTACACAATGCTTACAGGGTTACCCATTGCTTTACCTAATTGTTAGTAACACCGGCCCAGGACAAATGAAGGACATACTCGTGATGAAGATAGAAATTATATTCCATCAACATTGCCTTGCGCCCGACATCCGAGACGACAGATGTCTGTCTTCTCGAAGGACGATGTCTTCTTGAAATTTAATGTTTTACATTTTGCTCACGAGTCAACATTTATAAGTTGTTGATGTATACGTTATATCATTATACATAGGTAAACACACCATCTACTCCTAAATTAATATACTCTTAAACTTAAATCCATGAAACAACAACAGATATTCATGCCCATGTTATATTGTTAATATTTAAAGCAAAGTTTAAAGATCAATTGAGAACCCATGCTCATGCATGCATGCATATAACTGTTTGTACGCAGAGATTAATTACAGTATTTTTGGCAAGAAGTTGTACAGTACAATCACATAAGATATATACGAGCGATCATTTCTTATCAAATCTATAAAAATGCTAGTGACGAATGTATTTTCATAAATGCAACTCTTTTTCTTAGCGTACCGATGGCAAACACATCAGTAAAAAAATGCACTAAATTGGTATAGGTGTATAAATTAACCTCGAGTTTAAATAACTTATTGTTTAAGACTTATTTAGTTCATCAACTAAATAAGTCAGTTAGTTTAAGGTATTTAATTTTGTTTTTATATTCTACTTTTTTGTATGGATATGTAGGTTTAAATGTATAACACGTGTTGAGTACAAATGCGGATGTAACTAAATGTATAAGTAATATTATTTTAAATGATTGTACCTATGCATTTTTCAGCCATGAAATTAACCTCATTTTGTAAAATATAAGACTATTCCATTTTATTTTTATTTGGAACGCAAAATAATATCCGCTTTAATGTTTTATAATAACGAATTCCTCCAACAAATTAAGTACGAAACCGTTATTAATTTTTAATCGTTTTCAATGGCGAAATTCTAAATGGGAAATAACGGGAAATCCGATATTGAATGTTGATAATAATACTCCGATTCAAGAACCGATGTTGCCTGTTAAGTTTGCAGTTCGTTCGCGTACAGCGAATATATCTTATAAAGAGTGGAGGAACTACTAGAGAATTCACTTCACCTTGTTTCGCTTTATAACTTACCAGTTCAGGCAACATTTGTTCCGTATGCATTTTTAAATTACTAAAATTATTAACGTTGTTCAAAACTGTTTGGTGCTGTTTGGTACTTTTTAATATGCGAACTTTGGGGCCGCAGGTTTCCGGTAAAAGGTGGATTTAAAGTTTGCTTGTTCATTGTTAATATGTTGCTATGAGATATTTCATGCGCGTTCATTTGTTTATGAGTGTAATTTTGTTTGTTGTTGATGCTCATATTTCCGTAGTTATCTCGGTAGTTATCAATGAAATGGGACTTTTAAGTTTTATTTCAATTAGTATAGAACATGTTAATATGTAATTATTTATTTATTTTTAAACACTATTTAAGTTATACCTTTTAGTGTAAATAAATTTAGGGTTTTATCGTAAAAATAAATTTGAGGTAGATTAGATTAAAAAGAGATAATTTTTGTAATCATGAGGTTACAAAAAATACTAATTTCGAATGCAAAGAGTGTTTAATACAAATAATAGTATTTAAAGAACGTGATGTGATCGTTTTATAAAGGCGGCAGCCTTGTGTACTGAATTGTCGTGCGCTGAATTACTCGTAGTAAGGGGACAGTGTGAGGTGTCCATTGATGATAATTAAATAAGGTAACTAGATGATAATTAAATAAGGCCGTAACCCACTAGGTGAGCCGAGTCTGAATCGATTGATGTTGAAGTTTACAAGGATTGTAGCCAATTGGGTTGGGACTGACGGCTTAACGTGCGCTCCGAAGCACGTAGCATCTTTCTATCATCTGATTCAGTCTGCAAAGTCCTTACAAAACTAGTGATAATCGCACTAAATGAGTTTCCCCACGGGAATCGAACTCACGACCTCCGCGTCACGCAGCTTAACGCTGTGCCCACAAGACCACGAAGGCACCCAATAGCAATGCTGTGCAAGAAGGCCACCACTGGCCTGGCCTGGTTACAGCCATGTCTTAAAACAGTATCCTATCCTAATAATACATCAGCATTTTTGTTCCAGAAAAGGCCAATATTATTTAAATATCATTTTAATAGTTGGCGGTAACCCGCCTGTACCCTGCAGTGGGCCACTTTAGGCTGATGATGATGATTCAACTGAGGGATGCTTTAATAATAACTCAACTTTTATATTATCTATGTTTTTTGATAACAACTTTTATCATAGAGTAGTTTTGGAATCAAACTGGTCAAATGCTATTCTATCTAAAGAAACAATATTGTATCTACATAAAATATTTGTTCCGTATCATTATTAACAAGACATCGTGTTTTTATTCAACGTCACCGCATTGTTTGCAAATGTTTATTTGTAGGGAATGTTTCAATGACACTCACTGACCTCGTTAAGCCCTCGTTATGTTCCAGTTTACTTATGGATCTAGCCGCTTGGAATAAGGTGCATATTTGTGTAATATTACTCGCTCATGTTTTTCTAAATTAAAATGGACTAACGTTGACATGCTTTTTAAACGTCTGCCCATTGTTTGTATGTGATGACATAATATTTGCATGTACCTTGTTGCTTTGTAATTGCGACATTAAATTACTAGTAGACGAATTTATATTTAGTGAAGCGTATTGTGGCCGTCAGCCGGCCGTTTTTGACAATATTAAACTCATAGTGTTTTCAGATCTTGTTTTTATTAGACGATTCACCTGATTGTCAGTCATCGGCATTTAACGGACACGTGAGGCCGTAGTAGCACTCGTGTCGTGTCGCCCTTAGAAATTTTTTAGATATATTAAATCGAATACTGATATGTTTTGATACCTATATCAATATTCAATATGTTGATATTTTCGATGTGTGGCGTACGCAGCGGAAGCTCCAAGTATGAAAAAATACCCCCGATTTTGAAACATTCTTCATAACTGCTCCGCTTCTGTTGCTCGTAGGTTGATGATATATAGCCTATAGCATTCCTCGATAAAGCTATAACACTGAAAGAATTTTTCAAATCGAACTAGTAGTTCCTGAGATTAGCGCGTTCAAACAAACAAACTCGTCAGCTTTATATATTAGTATAGATATTGTGACGAGTTAGTAACTGCATTAGGTATATGTATGGCATTAGGGTTTTTTAAGCGGGAATACTGGTTTAGTATAAGATACTGTTGCCAATTACTACCTAGTGCAGTGGAGCTGCATTTCTGCAGATAATTGCTTACATTAAAAATAATAATGGATTCTGAAACTAGGCAGGTATAACAACTGAAATATAAGGCATTATCTAAGCCCACCCTTCTAATCAAATCTATTCAGCGATTCGTTATAATTTAAACAATAACATCAATTAATTATTGCTAGCTAGCTAGTGTTTGGTCGGTTCGACGTCATTAATTGAATTTAATTACAGCTGCCCGTTTCACGGTGCAATTCGTCAAATTAATAGAATGTGACCAACATTCGGTTAGTCGAACACATGTATTGGTTTTGGTTAACGGATATTTCATTCGTTATTAGAATGCTTGGCTTCATTGGATGCTAAGAGGTGATTTATTTGATGTATTCAAACCCAAGCTTTAGCGCACTATCGCAATGGTCGGTTTTATTTATTCGTTCTTTCGTTTTATTTTCTCCGTATTTTGGAAGACACGTTACCAAAACCGTTGGTTTCCGCTATTATTTTAGGACAGTAGTTGCTACATTTGCCTGCGTGATAGATTTTGACTAGCTAAATATCGTTGGTGGAGGTTGGATAAGGAAAGAGGTCCGGGCTATCTGGCGGGAAATCGGGGTGATAAATGTCTAGTAATAGACTTAGATAGGTTAAAGCAATATAGGTAATATTGAATTCTTGTAATTTATATCACTTTACCTTACGATTAGGTTTCCATCAATTGGTATCTTTTAGTCACTGAATGTATCATATAATACTAATAATAATTTTTACAGTTTTCACCATCTCATAAAACTGAGATATGCAATAACATCGAAAGCTACTTTTGCTACCAGGTTTCAAATATCCGACCACTTTTCAATATATTCACAGCATTTCTTATGTATGTATAAAATTTTAGTATGCAGGAATATAACCAGTTCATGACGTGTTTAATTTTATATTATAAATGTATTATTGCTTAATGTAAATTACGAACAATTCAATAGTATCGTTCAATGTTAAATAAGTATTTTATTTAATATAAATTAATTAGGGTTTTACATCACTTGCCTAATGGGAAGCAAAATTGTGCGCTTAAAATAAATATATTATATTAAATAAATTAAAACCTATTTTTACTATAATAAAATATCGCCATATTTTACTTTTTTCGAAACAGACGACTGAGTTCCACATAATTGACAGACATAAGACACCATGTACGAATGACTTTTCATGCTCTATCGAGTCGACTGAAAGAAAAATGGGCTACGCGGAACAAGGTCATACAATTACCATGCACACTCTCTGACACATGCAGATCCACTGACCTAATTTATACAGGGTAATAATATTTAAGTAGATAGTATAAACATAATAATAAATGATTAGTAAGTTGAAGTGGCAGTGGGCATGAACATGAACTGATGGCCGAGGGGCGTAAAGGTCCTCGAGTGGCGATTATGTTACTGAAAAAGAAGCATAGGCTGACCCCTAACCAGATGGACCTATAAACTAGTTAAGGGAGCGGGTAGCAGATCAATGTCGACTGCTAAAAATCGGTCCGCCTGGAAATCCTAAAATAATGGCACAATATTTTGTTTTGTTGATGTCTTTTTTGAGCACAGTATCTAAAAAAAACAAAAGCTTGTAGGTGTAATGTATATACCTGTAGGGTCGTTAAAATCGTATGTAGAACTAGGTAACGGTGGCTTGTTAGCGAGGCGAAGAGTACTTCAAGTGACAAGGACGTCTGTGACATGAGACATACGACCAACAAGTCTTATGCACTCCACCTATGTGTTTCATATGTAAATGGTCTTGATACTCTGTATACTATTAAAAATCTTTTTAGTTACAATTACAATTTGAACAGGTATACAAAAGACTTCTGCGCAGTCAATGATACCTATTTTTTCTTGCCTTAAGCGTAGCTGATATAACTGTGTTCCATGAAGGGTGTGTCAGATGTTAAATTTTGGATATCGTGGCTGCATTGGGGCGTTACAGGTTGATTTTGAATAACAATTGTGTAAAATTGCAGCACTAAGTTATAATCTAGATGGTAAAGTATCAAACATGTGACGTCCACTGTTGTTTCTGTGTAAATCAACAGTAACCAGGTCACCACACCCTAGGGCTTTTATTGAAACGAGCGACTAGTGTAAAGTTTGCTATCGCCTAAGTATGAAGAATAGGTACACAAACGTTGCATTTCACACAACGTCAATAGCAAACTTACTGTGTCTAAGTTAAAATGGGTCTATGACAGTCTGTTCAAAACTTTATCCGTTTCGAACTGGCATTGTGACAATAGGTAAGTTATATTTTTGATAAGACAACTCTGCCAACTGATTCTTCAACTCACACAAAGATAAAGTTGCAATAGCTCGAAAGCCACTGGGTAAAATTAACAAAAAGCTTAAGTAAGTGTAATACTGGATGGGTAATAGTGTTTCCGTGTAAATAGTATAGTACAGTTTGCGAAACAAATTAAAACTGCGCAAAATACAGAATTTATCGGCATTCATAATTATGTTTCATATTTTAAGTATGATTTTAACATAAATTAATAACAATACACATTTTACAAAGCGTTTAGGTAAAAATACAAAAGATTCGTACACAAAATTATATGGTAAATGAAATCTATTACTATGCCTTAAGAAGATATGCATACGTATAGAAAATGTGGTAGCTTATTTAGGTATATGTAAAATCAGTAGTTGCAAAATATTTGTCAATATTTTATAAGCTGGCTTGCATAGAATATTTAACCTTCAATTCGTATTATCAGTGCTCTAACTTGCTCAACGCTCCTCCAATAACGTTAAGTGAATAGTGATGTACTATAATAAACATAACAGAAAGTTCTCAGCAAACTCTATTATAAGATTAAAATCAAAGTTTAAATACAAACTACCAAGCTTCACTTTTAAAAGACAGCAAGTTTATCTTTGAACTTGTTTCCTTAAACCAATAATAACTATACTATAAAAAACCAAGGAAAATTGAAATGCGGTGCGGTTTCTTGATTTAACACTAAAGTTATTTAAAGTGAAGAAGTGTTTCCTTTCTCTTCGGGAAAAACGTGGTTCTTAGAAAGGAACTCGAAAAAGTACGAACGGTAAAGTTTGTCCTTTTGTCCTGGTCTCCGCTGGGATTTTAACTAAGAGGATATAAATTTCAGAAGCTACACTACCTTCAACAACGGGAAGAATGGGAGTAACACAATAATTAATGTTAGCTAACTTGGTTGTTACTGTGATGTTCTAAGCTTATTAATACTACATTTAATATTAGAAAAGCATTATTTGTTACAAGCAAGCTTTTTAGAGAGCATACTTCTTTACTTATGCGGCAGCAGAATATTTTCATATTTATTTGGCTGTGTGATTAGCTTATTTACGATCACATATACTCCCACATAAAGTGATCACATCCTTTTCTTTTCATATTTTGACGCAGAATCAAATATATTAAATAATAAAATAAACAAAAAAATCTGTAATAAGGAAAACATAGAGTCGTAGTAGTCCCGTTTAATAGAGTATTCGGTATCATTGATCAAGAAAAGGAATATGGATAGTGTTCCTAAATCATCTAGCACCTTCTAGGCTAGGTGAGCGGTAGTACTGAGTCAGTAAGTACTACCGTTAATATGGGAGTACTATGTTACTGGTAAGGCATTTTAGCAAGTAAAATTACTGGGTTTTAGAGATCTAGTCTCTCGTTTGGGTGAGGGGTACAGGACAGTGGTTAAATTATTAACATTTATTGGTTTTGTTCGACACTGTATCTGACATAATCACAAGCTACACTACTATCACGTGAACAGACTTGTCTCTTGTTCACTTGAATACAAAATACATAACTAAAATATTTACACCCAGCATAACTTGTACTCCTTGTGTTTAGTTACGACTAAGGTTTTATCCCTAGGGAACTCAATCAAGTTACTGACCCAAGTTGTATGGATTTAACTCGAGTCCATTTAGAGAGAATTCAATACATAGAAAGCTTTTATGGTATCTTGATGGCCCTTTACCTTTAAAATCCGTTAAATTATAATGATTTTAAGGCATAAATGACAAACATAGTATGTTTTGTTTGCCAGTTGGCTAGGTACCATCTCATTGCTTACTTAACCAGGAAATGTCAAGGTTATAAACGAAAACTATTGGTAATAAGTACGAATAATAAATATTTATTCCTCCGTGGTCTAGTTTGCTGATCGCTATACTTTAGACCCGGAGGTCGAAGGCCTGATTCCCGTGGTGTAACCACAGTAAAAGTTTTTTTCCGGTTTTCGTTAGGACATTGCAGGCCGATACCTGATTATCTGAAACGAATGATTCTTCTAAAAGGCTTACATTATTAGATTTAAATATTATCTTAATAACAATTTTTACCTTAGTACGTACCTAACTTTTCGAGATTCGCATTTATTGATTCCATTATCAACTTTACTGATAAAACCTCGTTAATGTTTTTTAAAGTGACTCGTGGACCACTGTAAATGCAAATTATCGGTAGATCAAAAGCATTTTCATGATTTCTCTTAATTTGTTATGTTGGTTTTGATTTATTTATTACCTCAATAACCGTTACTTTTCAAAGCCCATCATTTTGAACAACACTCGTAACAAAATAAGACATAATTTCTAGAAAGGAATTCAATTGATATTCCTGGTAGGTGCTCTTTGATCCTAAATGATTGAAAACATTGAAGTAATGACCATTGTTACCCGTTGACAGAATACATTAAAAACGATAACGTTATTCAGTTGCCCATTCTGTGTGAGTCCTCTGATTGTGAATAGGACGCTTTGAAGAGAGGCTTTTATGTTAACAAGCACACACGACTCTCTCTTCGTCAATAGGGTCGTACAAAAGGATTTCTAAATCGGACCGCGGTTTACAAAGCTTAAAATGTACGGCAAAATCAATAGACTAAGACTTTACCATGGCATATGAATCATTCATCAAAAGAAAAAAAAATGTGATGCGTAGATATTTAAACTGAATATCACTAAAGTATACGAAATAAATAGGTATTTTGTTAATCAACCTGGCTGAGAACTCAGTTCACAAGCCTAGTATAGTATATTATATTTGCCTAAAAACACAAAATGCTTCGCATATTAAATGAAATACATGTATTTTGAAATTTTAAATTTACTGCTAAACTTTCCAAGGCCATTCTCAAAATGAATACAATTGCCGGTATAAGTATTTAAAATTATTAATCACATATATTCTTCAATATTGTAGCACCCTTTTTTAGAAAGGTGTTTATTTATTCTAGATTTAAACAAGTGTAATAATGTCAACTCTACAATATACATAAGGTACCTAGGTTTTTCTAGGTGGTAGACTCGATACTGATTCTTCTACTCTTCTAGGTAGGTACTACCACAGTGTCAGATATCATCCCGTGAAACAGGAGTGTTATGCACTTTTGTGTTTCGAGATGAGGGCACTGTAGCTAGTGAAATTACCGGGTATAAGAGACCTAACATGTGATTCTCGGGTGACGGGCGCAGTACGGCATTGATGGAGAATAATAACTGTCTATCAGTTGTTGGTCTCTTTTAATGCCGCTCTGTCATGGACTGGCGTATCACTTACCATCAGGTGATTGTCCAGACCGTCCTGTACACATATAAGTTTGTTTATATTCCTAGTATTAAAATTGTATGAATCACAATTTTTAAAGGTGTAGTATTTACGCAATGTGCGTAATAATGAATAAACTAAGAATCCTCATGTTATCTTTCGGTACTTTCTAGTTCTTACAATATTCAATTAGGAATCTGAAGCAGCCCTGACACATACTAATTCGCCCGTCACAAGTGGTGCTTATGATCGAGAAGTGCTCTCGATCAGTATAAGGACTATTAGAATGCCTAATCCATTCTCATTGAGGCGTCGATTACTATCTTATACCTTAATACGACGCGTGCTTAGATATCTCGCATTGTACCGAGAATCCGGTAGTTTCCACCATCCGCAATAAAATACCAAACCTTATTTTTATAAAAGCGCACCTTATTTTATATGTCGTTTCATTTGATCACCTTTATTTGAAATATTGTTTTTTTATTACACTGAAACCAATAAATATAAGATCAATTGATGATAGTGAACAATCACTAAGTCATCCAAAATATATTCATTAATTTTTTCATTTTTACCAGTTCAACTAGTGGTGTCATACGACACAGCTTAAATATAGGGTGTTTTGGCTGGAACCCACCACGCGGGCACAGCGGGTATTGGTGGATGAGAACGATTCCCTACCTAAGGCAGTAGCCGGGTCTGAAATCAGCCCCGTATTAGCCTTAATGTAAGCATCTTCACTTGTTAGCTACTACACTGTGGTCTCACTTAGTTATTGTTGGTCTCATCATCATCAGCCTACTCCTGTCCACTGCTGAACATAGGCCTCACAAATAGCACGCCACAAATGTTATTCGTTGCCAACTTCTACCGCTAATCGCTGGTCTACTACGACTGTTTACATTTTATATAATACTTATATTGAATATAAGTAGGTCTTCCCCATACTTTATGATGGTATCTGTTCTCTAGTGCTGTACAATATCTGAAATGTATTTATCGGGCTACTGTTCGATATCACACCTAGGGCTCCGGGTCCCAAGCAGCAAACCCACCAACAGATAAGTACATGAACATGTCTGTTAGTAGGTATTGGTCTGGGTGTTTCTTTATTTATAATATACATAAAAATATAAGTTAGTATATAAGTATGTTTATCCGTTGTTTATTATCCATTTAACAGGCTAATTTCTTGGTTTGGGTCTAAATGGCGCTGCGTGAATGTTGGTAAATATCTATTTATATATTACGGAGATATGCTGGTTGGTTTCGTCTATAACTTCTATACTTATGTAGAAGTTCTTGTTGGGCAAGGGCCACAAACACCGCGAGTCAGTAACATTTGAATAAAGAACGTAATTGGTAATTTTCCTGTGGAGTCAGAATGGTCTTCGTTGATACTTAGATAAACCAACTGCGGACTCAGAAATACATAAATATATTAAAATTTCAATTTCACGTAATTGTATAGATAAATTTATTGGTTGAATACTAGATCTACATGGATAATCTTATATAGTGAATAGTCTCTTGTTTTATTTAGTAACTACCAGACATATTATACATACAAGATTAATCATATACAACACTTATACAAGATTAAACTTAATTCAGAAATTTTATATTATAGATATTTATATAGTTTGGTGCTTGCACATTCTTATCATGCTTAGACACACATTTAAAATTAAACCATTTAAAAATCATGTAATAATTTAATAAGTGTAATACACGAAAGCCGAAATTGTTATCATAATAATTATAGTATAAGCTTGAAAAGGCCAAGTTGTTTAAAAGTACCTATGACTTCTGTATTTTTTGTTACGCAGAATTAGAAGCCATAATGTAGAAAGTCGGTTGCAATGTCACCGACCGCTGCGTTTGCATCAATACTTGATGCGGAAACTTGGTCCGGCGTTCCTCAAATGGCAGTTCTAACTCAGATGCTAAGACCGCTAGTTATACTGATGGGCACTAAGTTTTTGCCTCATTGAGTTTCTTATTTGGATCCATATGACCTTGGGTTAAAGTTTATAAACAAAATAAACAACGTAGTTGTAAAACATGATGAAGCAGACGAAGAGCTGTATAAATATAAAAGCTGAAATCCTATATTTTATACCGTATGAATTGTTAGTACGCTTCTCCAACTATAACCTAAATAGAGTAATAACATAATATCGTAATAACGCACAATAACAGTATTAATAAATAAAAGTATGTAGGTGTGAATCAATAAACTGTATATGAAGTCATAAAAATATTTTTACGATCGTGAAAATTGCCTTTCATTGTATGAAATAAACCAATATATAATACCATATCAGGAAAAGAGAAGCAACAAAAGACAACAGCAAAAAAGCAGTATTATTTATTTACATCTTTCCTACGAAAATATTTTGTTGTTGTTCTTCACATCACAGTACGAAACATTAGGATGTTACGTGTCTCCTAGAGTTGCTACTATGAACATAACCCTTCTTTTACTAAAAACTACGTTGACTTGCTTTCACGGCTCACCAGGCAGTAAGCCTGACCATGACAATTGCAGTGTTGAATGAATTTAATAACAGTAGGCTGTTATTATTTTCCGTCATAACTACTGTGTGTCACCCGAGAGGACAGAAGTTAGGTCTTTTAAACCCGGTAATTTTACTAGCTACAGTGCCGTCATCCTGTGTTTCGGGAATGTGTTAAAAAATAATCCTATTTTACGAGAGGATATTTGGAACTGTCTAGACGACTCAGTATTGAGTTTGCCTCGTTTTTAATTTTTTTAGCCTTTCAAAGTTTACCCATAAAATTAATTCAGTCGAGCTATCCCTGACCTGATGGCAGTACGGGATTGCGTCTTGATAGATCCTACAAAAACAAAAAAGTCAAAGCTTTGACATTTATCATTTTCCCGCCATCGACATTCCACTGCGTTGGTCACAAACAGCGCGTAAAACTACGTACGATGCGTTAACTTGGTATGCTGTGAGTTCAAATGACGTTCAGAGGGAAGGATTGTTTGCACCGGCCGTGTTATTAGCTTTATTGCAACTGCAGCAGTGCACCGTGAATGGGGCAATCAGCTGCAACGTGTGCTTAATTATGTTTGAGCAAAATTTGGTAGTGTTTTAGGCTCTATTCTGAACTGACATAACTCTCGGTTGTGTTGATATGAAGCGTTCAGAAATAGGTGTTTCATAAAATTGTTGATGAGGCTTTGTTGTTTGGATTTTGATTTAATATAAGGTTTGCTATTGGGTTATCTATTGAGGAATCTTAAAAAATATGTCAAACACATATTACAGATACAGTGTACGTGAATGTATGTTTTTACTATATATACAATGAAATAAATAAATAAATATCTACTGACATGCACACAGCTTTATCTAGTCCCAAACTAAGCATTTAGCCATAATATGGATACTAAACAACTGATAAACACACTTATATATTTTTTTGTAAAAACATACATATTATACATAGAAAACACCCAGACCAATACAAACAGACATGTTCATGCACAAAAAATATACTGCCCGGGCATCGAACCCGGAACCCTTGGTGTAAAAGTCGACGTCTCAACCATTACACCAAACGGGTCGTCAATGTCACCAAATGAGTTTGGTTATTGGTAGAAGGTAGGTAAGATTGAGGTTCCCACGTAGCCTAAAAGTCGACACAGTGTGCCTTGACTTCCTTTATTATAATTCAATCAAATTCGTAGAAGTAAGTGATAACAAATGTCCCTCTTTTGCACACTTTTGTTTATAGACTTTAAAAGATTTTGAACTTATTATGCTTCAACATACACAAGCGACTTGTATATCTCGAGTAATCAAACTTTACCGTACCTACCATCAATATACACCGTCGTAACTCGTAAAAGGACGATAAATCTGAACCAAAGTTACCCAACACTTTCTTCCTCTAATAGTCTTTGGTTCAATGGAGCGTACGAATAACAAAGAAAGTTGTTGTTTTTTTCCCACCATGCTGGTGACAAAAATCTATTCATTATGAACGACATCTACACTAAAACATGTCAGACGTGATATTGAGTATAAAGAAATCAATTGATAATTTGGCTTGGGAAATAAAAATTACATTACCGTTATTCTAGGTCTAGCAATACAACTATTGAAGGGCGTAACCCATAGGTTCATATTCATAATAATACTGAAACATATTTCCTCTATCATTACTAATATTAATAATGTGTCCAATCTACAGGTACATATAAATAAAATTGGGGTGTATGTTTGTAATATTAAAATGTCTGTCTGTTTGTTCCGGGTAGGTCATCTCTGATACGGCGAGACTTATTTTGCCGGCAATTTTAGTGGCAGGTAGCTTTGGTGTTATAGGAAAAACTTAGACTACTTTTATTTGAGAAAATTTATTATTTTATGAAATTAAAACAATGTTGTACTACGCGGAGCGCTGCTAACGAGAATGGTGTTCAATATTGGTGGATATTTCTAATTATTATTTTTGTTTATCAAAAGCTTAGCCAAAGTATTCCACACGGACTGATTCGTTCAGTTAATGTCTAGGTAGTTGTATTTTTTATACAGCACTAAAATAATGCAATAAAACCTCTTTTTCCAGATAAATCAATATACGAAATTCATACCCTTACTGAAATACTAAAGATAGTGACACAGGGTTCGACATTTTACTACGTCTTACAAATTGAATGCCATATTTCATTATCGCGGGATTTATCAGTCTAGGCAGCGGTATTGATGGAGAATAATTACTATCTTTGTGTTATTGGTCACATTTAATGCTCGACTGCCACGGATAATCAGTCACTTACTATCAGGTGAGCAAAGTAGGCATACTGAATTAATCAGTTAATAAATTTAAATCTTCGTTTCTTATACTTAACACTTATGAACCATATACATACATATAGCCATCCACATACATATATAATATATTCATCCACTAATATTAATCAAAATTACTAAACATTTTATGCATTATTAAACATCCATATGCAGTAGTTACAGTAGTATGTTCATATGATATCAAAAAAGGCGATTTCGCTCGAGACTAGAATAACAACCAACGTTTCCATATCGTCATTATCTATCAATAGCAAACTGTCAATCCTATTCTCGATTTCATTCCTGTACGTGTCACACGTGTAATATAGGCTGGCCGGATAAACTAATGGTTGCACACATCCTCTATATCAATAGGAAACAAGATATATTGCCCCTTTGGATGCCAAGTCGTGAGTTACAGAGAACAGACAGCGATCAATACGTACTTCATCATGATGGCTTACGCTGAGCTGCTTCAAGCAATGGAATTTAAAGACGTGTCTGGGTCAATCTACCTAAGCTTTCCAGAAGAGCGCTGGCCTTTTCTTTTATAAAGAGAAATGGGTTCGTTATCCTGCTTTAAAAAGATCGCCTTTATACAATTATGTATTTCAAAAGAACCTTTAGTTAGTTTATCGAAGTACAAGAATCAGTTACCTGTAAATTCTTCTTTTCTAAAATTTTTCCTTTTCTTATTTTGGTTTTGGTGTTTTATACAGAGTCCACTATAGAGTGGAACTATTGATGTCACATTAACGTTATTTCACAACTTTTATTCTGTAACGGCAATAACGTAATGACCTGGCTTATTTGATGGTAAATGATACGCCAATTGATTTTGGTTATAAGTCGATCAATCGCTTAGGACTATTATAAGTATCACAATTATTAGCATTCAATACATCTTATTATTTACACAAACATAATACCTATATCTAAAGTTATATCTAGTAGTACCAACCATAACTATAATGGTACTAAGTAATATTCAAGCGTTAAGGGCTTTAAATAAAGATTTATACTGAAATATATATGAAAAAGTTTTTTGACATAAGAATAATTGAATATTTTCGAGGAATTACAGTCCGTAAAAGTCTGCTACAATATCATTTTGTATAGCCATACAACGTTCATTACTGAACAAAGGCCTCCCTCAGTGATTCGTCTCTTCTTGGGGCTTCGAACTGCAACTCCCGAGCTATACGACCTGGCATCCTTAAAAAAGGGAGCGTATTCCCTTTTAAATGGCCGGCAACACATTTCGGTGCCTTCTAGTACTAGTATAGCAAATGTACGTGGGTGTTTGCTTGTTTGCCTGCTTTAGCCTAAAAAACCCGCCTCACAGGTTCAGTGACTGTCGGTGGGTCACCTGAGCTTTGAATATATTCATGAGTAACACATATAAGTAAGGTTGGTAAATCGTGCATTCCGCGGAACTAATACAAATATATTTTAAACATAACCAATACACCACAAAACCTATTTCAGTTACACAGAGGAAAATAGAACCTTTTTTTTAGTATTTCTCGCTGAAAGAAAATCCAATTTATTTAATATCATCATCATCAGCTCATATATGTGTCTCTTTCGAGGGGCACGAGGCTACGCGAAAATAAAGTATAGGCCTTTGTCATCCACGCGGGCCCAGTGCGGATTTGCTAACTTGACGCACGCACGACCTTTGAATCTCTTCTTAAGTATGCGCGCAGGTTTCCTCACAATGTTTTCCTTCATCGGAAGAGCGTCGGATAAATGTTCATTTAATTTCGACAATTCTAAAATACATCCGTACTTGGCGGGATCTCAATCTTCACCCTCTGGATCGGAAGGCAACAGTCCTCACCAATGAGCCACCAACACTCTTTAATTTGTTTAATTAATTTAAACAATATTGAGTTCCCAGTAGGCCCTCAATTTCCATGGCAGTGGCATAGACGATGATAGCGGCTCGTCACTTAACGAGGTAGAAGCGATAAGTGTCGGCGGTACGTCATGTCACGTATTTAATTGAGGCGCTGCGGGATTAAAGGGGAAAAACGGGAGCCGCACTATTCATCCTGCTTAATGAAACGATTACTGCCGGCATTAAATATATACTGATTGACAGCGCTGCATATTTTGCCAAAAAATTAAAGATACATTAATAAAAAAATATGTTTTCGTTTTTTGTAATAAGGATAACGGCTTAGCTGCTTTCATCAACTGATGGCGATTAGTCCCCAGTTTTTTAATCAAGAGATTAATAAACCAAAACAAAAAGAGCGCTTTAGTTAATGAAGTATTTTATATAGGTTTATTGCAAGTACCTAGTAAAATCACTGAGTACTAGAGATCTAATCTTTGTCGTTTCTATATTATCAACAGTTACAGGTTCGCTCAACTAAAGCATGTGCTATGGACTGGCCTAAAAATTTAGACCACCTGCAGTCAACAGCGATAAGTCATTCTGAAAAAAGGCCTTAATTTCACCATTGGCTGAGCTAACCGGGTGTTTCATTCACATTATAAAAAGCATAGTCCACTATTGGACTTCAGAACAAGCTACATAATCGAAATTTGGCTAAGCGTGTTACGTTTAAAAGCATCTTAATGATAAATATAGCGGGATCTTTTATTAGAAAATTCTTAACGAACATTAAATTCTTTAAAAGAGATTTTAAAATTTTAGAATTAAGACCTTAACCTTTATCAAATATCCACCCTTATAAAATATAACCTTAAATAAACAAATGTGATCATTACCGTAATGAATAAAACCAATCGAATTGTCCAGGTTCAAAACTTTTTTAGCACAAATCCCTCTTAATTGTTGCAAAATGTTCGGGATACGAATTAATATAATTAATCGTGGAAAATTTACTTCGGTACATGGTCTAATTCATCGAAGTTTTCATATTAATTTCGCAGGAGATTAGTTCTGAAGCTGGCTATTAGTCGCTGGCTACAGGTGGAGCTATAAAGTACAAAAGCGATCCGCTGTTGGTTCTGAATGGGTGGACACATATTCAAATCCGGCGTTGTAGAGGGCGAACAATCTCTATCGGAGCTATGATTTGCATAAAGTTTCATAGTAAAGGGTCTGCTGAGTGGTCTGGATATCCGACCCGTGATCTTGACGCAGATTATCCCAATATACCCGTAGTGCACCCGATTGTCGGCTGGTATCCGGATACTTTATGAATGAATATTACAAAAAATGCTGAGAGCACGGATTTCTTGTTGAATAAATGTATACAGCTGTTTTTGTTGTATAGTTAGTGCTGTAAATATAATTTATGTCACAATGAAGTGAATATGGGTGCATATGTCTATCTTTTAAGGCGTTCCTATTCAACCTATCGCAGTCCACTGCTGGACATAGGTCTCCCCATTTCGCGCCAGATATCCCGGTCCTCCGCTTTCCTCATCAGCCTCCACCAGCGACCTTTCGCAAGTCGTCGGTCCATCGGGCCGGAGGGCGTCCTACGCTACGCTTGCCGAGACGCGGTCTCCACTCCAAAACTCGTCTGCTCCAACGGCCATCGGTTCTGCGACATACGTGACCAGCCCACTGCCACTTCAACTTTAAGGCGTTCACTTTAGAAAATGTTTTCATAAATATGATATAAATCCTTATCTAAATAAATACATTTATTATCACAAGTATTTCATTTTAAACAAAGCTACCCCGTATATCGTCCAACTTAAATGAATATCTCATGAGATATAGCAGTTTTAACTCACCTATATAAACGAAGTAGCGGGTTAAAGAGAGCGTTAGGCCAAAGTAACTATTCCACGCGGACGAAGTCGCACGCAAAAGCTAATTTAGAATATAACTATAACATGAGTCACATTTTTAGCCCAACGAACCAACACTTTGAGTTAATCAATGTCAAAATTACACTAAACATTGCTTTAATTTTCAAGGTGTGTATGTAAGTCACAAAAAATAGCTTCCAGCTAATAAATAAAGATAAAGTATTTGTTATAAATAAAGTATTTATTTGGATAAGGATTGATATCATATTTATGAAAATAGCTTCACAAAATGATGCAATATTAACCTTAAGAGATAGACATATGCTGTCGCGGACTTTTTGGTAGACCTTTAAAAGGGTAACAATACTCTCATACATAACTTATGCGAAACTTTAACCGTTTACGCAGCGTACGCAGCGGTATCTCCAAGTAAGAAAATTTCCCCCCGGATTTTGAAACATTCTTCATTGCTGCTCCGCTTCTATTGCTTGTAGCGTGATGATATATAGTCTATAGCCTTCCTCGATAAATAAGCTATCTAACACTGAAAGAATTTTTCAAATCGGACCAGTAGTTCCTGAGATTAGCGCGTTCAAACAAACAAACAAACTCTTCAGCTTTATAATATTAGTATAGATGTACATCATAATAAAATTAATTTGTAATAAAATTTATTTAAAAATCTTTAATCATTGGCATCCTTGTGCTCAGTTTCTATTTTACTGCGGTACGTATGTTTTTCCATTTCTGTCAATCATTCAAAATATTAACTCCACGTAAATATTGCAACACCTCTCCGATTTTTAATAGAGTTTTAAGATCGAATATTAAATAACCAGATCAAACAAGGTGTTAAAGTTTCTAAATCGACGTGGTTTCACAACACTTTCTGAAGTGGTCTTATAAAACCGCTACATAGAGCAACCGCCATATTTGCAGCTGGGGCCGACGACGGCTGAATGTCTCAAACAAAAATTACCTCTTAATCTCGCAATCATATTTTTCTTTAAACAAATGTGATTTAGCCCGCAATATCCTTGCCAAATTGGGGAATACCACACGAAGTGACTTCACTAGCTACAACATCGTTAACTAACGAGTTCCTACAAATTTCGATATAAAAATAAATAACCCTGTTTATCGGAATACAACTTCGGGTTGGGCATCTTTTAGATTGCTATTTATTACCATAAATATATTTTAAGGGATTTTCCATGTAAAACATCACTAAAAGTGTGTATAATTGTGCACACAATTGAAGTTTCTTATCAGCCGAACTAACTAAAAATTGTGCTCGTCAGTTAACAGCGTTAAAGCTAGTGAACGGCAGATCTCTTCTCCAGATGTCTTCAACATGAAGGTTTTAAAACGCAATTCTGAAACCACAGACGAACTATTCTATCAATTCTGCAGTCAGTCAATCATTTTAAATTCGTCTTCTTTTTTGTGTTCATACATGACAGCAGGTCATGAAGAATCTAACATATGGGTGATGCCATGAAGGAAAATAACCATAATGTCTTTCATTATGCCAAAGTAAAATCGTTTCGTGACCACTTGGCTGCATTAATTAATTACAAATGCCGCCGAGCCCTAAAAATGTGACCTTTAGTTTATTAGTTTACCCTAGTAACGGTAGAGTTTGCCTTTCCTAGTGGTTTTAGGTTATGTCAATAGATAACACCCATAAAATACAGGAGGATGCACATTTTGAAAGAATGATTATGTTTTGGATTTGGATTTGCTCTTTATTTACCCATATCAAAGGCCTTAAGTCGAATATTTTATGAAAACTCTTAATATCTACATAAAAAACTTACAGTTGCTTTGTTAAAAATAATAATTCTGCTGATCTTTTTCGAAATAGTTTCTTAACGAAAGTATCAAAATTTCAATGACTGCACGCTAAACAAAACACTCACCAAAATCCTACAATAGACACTGCCAAAGGGTATTGAAGCGGTGTACCAAAAACTTTCACAATAATAAATCTTGTTTTTTATTCTTCCCCTTTTCCCACAAAAACAAGTTGCTATTGAAAAAATACGTACGACGTGTTGGCCAACAAGAGAGAAACTTCGTAACCCGTTAGAAGTGCTACGAAAACAAATATGCGAAGAATAAATATTAGATAGGGTACTTCAGCATCGATTTTACTAAAATCTTAAAAGTCTTAGGATCTAATTAAAATATAAACTTCATATATTTATTTATTTTATGCCCTTTTTGGACGACCCATCTAGTGTAACGTTTTAGATGTCGGCTAAAACACCGATGGTTCCAGGTTCGATCCCCGGGCAGTACAACTATTTGTATGCATGAACATGTATGTTTGTATTGGTCTGGGTGTTTTCTATGTATTATTTGTATCTATTTGCTTAGTAGTTAATAAATGCTAATAATAATTTATTTCACAGAAAATATATATTGTAAAAAGAACATGTAACTTTTGAAGATACATGTTTAAAGATTTATCGTTGCCTTTTCATTCCCATAGAAACCTTTTTTAACAATAAAACCCTTTGAAAGTGCCGCAAGTAAGCATTGAGAAAAGTAAAAAGTTTAAAGCCGACACTGGTGCGAAAAAACTTCAAGCCTTTACTACCTAAGAGTAACCTACAGTTCTTAAGTTTACGAAAATAACTAACTGAGAATCACTTAAACGCGGCTCTTTGTTTTTAAAATGCTATTGAGTTTAGATACTTACAAATTGAAAAATAAAGTTGACACTTATATTGAATAGATTAAATAATGTATTAAACTTTATTAAATTAAAGAAGAGAAAAAGTTGTAATATTAATCTAAAAAAAAATTAAAGAGTACCTACCTAAGGAGAAGACTAACGAAAGTTACAATAAATAACGAACAATTATTTATATTCCAAAATACTCTGAAAATCCGTAGTAATTTTAAAACCATATTTATTGACCACCTTTATCCTTCATTACTAGCATAGCATAGTTTTTTACATAGAACTGGCAACACTCGCCTAAGGCAGTTGTTACTGGCAACTACGATATGAACACTGCTGGCTTTAAACTTGTGATTATGACTTGGTGGTCTTAAGCGTATTGGTGGTTCGCCAGAGTCTCGTTAGATTGTTTTATGCTATAGAGAATACATCTTATCTGGTGGTAAATGACACCGCCGCCTTTGTACATTTGCAATACCAGAAGGCACTGAAATGCGTTACTGCCTTAAATAGCGTCCGTGGGATGTGGGCTGGTGAAGCAATAATCTCAAAGATCGTTTTGGACCACTTCCACCCCTACATCCGTAGATTATTAAATATGCACTTTCTAATAAAAAACGAGACATTGAAAGCGGATAACTTTCAAGCTTGAGACTACATAAAGTAGGTAAAATCTTTTATAGGAAGATGTCTAAAGTTTTTCTATAAGGTACCGCAAATTATTGTCGAGTTACCTTTACACTTGTTTAAAGCTAGAATAAAATCCACCTCTCTAAATCATCTAATACCGGGGGAGTGGCGAAGCAATTCTCATCTTTTGACATTACCAGTATTATAATATCACTCTCACTAAAAACGCGTAATCCTTAGCTAAAATAATCTAGAAAATGTTAAAGTTTAGTAATTATGCGGTACCTTCTAAAAAAGGTACTATCTATTCTATACTAATATATAAAAGCTGAAGGGGTTTGTTTGTTTGTTTGAACGCGCTAATCTCACGAACTACTGGTTCGATTTGAAAAATTCTTTTCAGTGTTAGAAAGCTTATTTATCGAGGAAGGCTATAGGCTATATATCATCAACGCTACGAGTAATAGAAGCGGAGCAGAATGAAGAATGTTTCAAATCGGGGTATTTTTTCATACTTGGAGCTTCCGCTGCGTACGCTGCGTAAAACGGTTAAAGTTACACAAAAGTCATGTATGAGAGTATTGTTCTGCTTTTATTGGTCTACAAAAAAATCCGCGACAGCATATGTCTATCTTTTAAGGTTAGCTCACTATAACATATTTTTTGCTAAAAAAAATTCTGAAATTGACCCCGAAACCTTTAAAGTTGGAGGGAGGGGAAATCGTATGTATAGTGATAAATGCAAGTACCGTGTTATCCCGAATTTAATGCGAGCGAAGCCGCGGGCAAAAGCTAATTGACGAATATTTATGTGATAAAAATCCATGGTCTGAAATTACTCAGCTATTTCAGTGTTTATAAAATATCTGTACATTAAAAACATTGTCCAAAAAAGGCTGTACTGTTAGTTTTCTTGGGTGCTTCTTTCTCAACAGGCCAAAACGCCGAAGCGCTTTTTTCCAAGTAAAAAAATTCATTATTGTGCTTTCCTTTGGCATTTTAAATGTATTATTTGTATTCTTTTTGACGTTCATAAGTGCTTTTTGTAAGCCTAATCTGAATAAATGAATTTTGACTTCGACTTTGATAACGACGCTTCCAGTACACAGTACAGACGCATATAAAAACCAATGGGAATGAAATTGCCAAATGAATCCGTACAAATATTTGCGGTGATATTAATATAGACGGATATTAAAAACAATGCCAACAGAGATACACTTTTACCTACAATACTGTAAGTATATTGACGTTTTACGAGAATAGCAACACTTATGTTGAAAGTATTATAATAAAATAGTAATAAAAAATAACTGTAATATTTTGTAATTGCTTAATTATTCTTGTACATAATTATACACATTTACAATTAATTATCAAAATTAAGTTCATAAGAGGTTATCAAGTTCTTCAATGAAAAGAAATTCACTGAACGCAAGGGCCAAGCATTTGTATATAATGTACCTATCAAAGCAGATAGTATATTTCACTCGCATCAATCTCTGTATTCTTTTGGCTTTGGCGCCAAACGCTATATCTTGTTATAACGATCTGACATGATTCAATTTTTCCGCTACAGCCGATCAATTTGTGACACCCATGGTTTCATGACAAAATGGTTTTAAAAGGCCTTTCATAGCGGACGCAATATTCATTATGTCACGCGCCGGGTGGTTTTGTCGCATTGGAGGTCATGAATTAAGGTGGGCCCATTATGGGAGACAGGAAATTTGCACGCCTCGCGTTTTTGGTGCCTTATATACCAACTATGTACAGATCATTCCCAGCGTTGTTGTCAATTCTGAAACGTTTTTTCGACGTTCGATCGCGAGTGGACTGGCAAACGAACAACAAGATTGAAAAGGGTAATTATAAGCTCTCAGCAGTCTTTGATAGGTGTTTGCTCAAATTTTGACACTCATGCGAACGGGTGAAATAAAATAAAAAATATGCCATTGTAAATTAGCACCGGTCATTTTTTTCTTATGACGTTTTTAAATAACAGCAGGTCATTTAGGTACATAAAAGTAATTATATAAATCCCAAATGATCGATATTTTCCAGTTTACAGAACCAAAAAAACATCAAATTAATTAGTAGTTGTAGATTTTAAATTTCGTTTATTATTTCAAAATGTTGTAATCTCGTTATTCCGGATAACTCTTACTCCGGTGTAGTAACATGCCAAATAAATTATTTGTTATTATTAAATAATTACACAATCAAATAGTAGCCGAATTCAATGATGCAACTTGCAAAATATATTTTTTACAAAATATAATTCAAAATCCATCTTTTACATGAGTCCCATTTCTGTATATTTAAGTTAATTTAATTAAAATTAGTAAGAACTACCAACTGTACGACCCAAATACCAACCTCAAATTAGCTTCAAGTCAAAATCATTACGAATTCAGAGAAGTCAATTAGGTCATTTATCATCTCAGTGAGTAAGGAATAATTATCTAGCAAGATTGGGATTAACTTTGAATTAACGACATTTTCGTGGCGGCTTGTTACTTGATCAATTATATATTCAGACATAGAGACACGCTTAACGTGTCCCTAAAAGTTTATTCAAAGTATATCTATAATAACTTAGAGCACTGCATTTGATAGTAAATTTAAAATAATTTTATAAGAACATGAGCTATGTTTTTGACAAGAAAAAACGTATGATATGGTATTATTAAGAGGACCCATGTAGTGTTTGACCCAATTTGATACCTGGACAGTAGAAACATTTTTGAGTATGAATATGTGTGATTGTATTGATATGGGTGTTTTTACGGGTAAAGACATTTTGTCACTAAATATAGTGTGCTTTGCGACACATAAACATGTTTTTTATTGTCTGCTAAATTATTTTTGATGAAACACTTAAGGCTTAGATATAATTATCCCCATTCCTTTTTAAAAGGCCGGTAACGCATTTCAGTGCCAGGATTTTACAAATGTAGATGGGCGGAGGTGTCATTTACCATAAGATGAGCCGTTTGCTCTTTTGCCCGCTATAGCATAAAAAATATCCACGCGTGAACTAACAAAACCCTACTTGTAATGTTTCACGCAAATTGGTATTGCTGACGGTTGAAATGGTTTTGACTAGTAAGGGTATTTTATTAGAAACTAGAAAAGGCGTTTTATTTTTGAAAAATCATTCACTTAGAGGAGCGCTAAATCTCAGAATTATTTATAATAACAACTAAAGTACTTAGTTCCTTATGTAAATTGCTAGCGCGTGAGTTTTTTTTTATACTCAGATAATAATTTATTTTTTATTAATGTCAATTCATCAACATGCCAATATAATAAAAAAAAAATTACCCCCTTCTAACTGATCACACCGTACAACAATACCATCTTTTATATTTTATGAATTCTAATATTTAGAAATTAGGATTATATTTAGCTAGTTACACAACATCTAGTAATACGGACAAATAAATTTTGATGCCGTTAATGGTTTAAAATATTCAATTTACTGCATGCATAATATAAAATATGGTACATACATATTATAATAATTGATGATGATGAATATAAAATATGGTACATTATAATAATGTATATTATAATAAATTATTATTTATGAATTTAATGTCTTGCTTTCCTCAAATGGCTAGACCGGTGAAAGCTAAGAAGAGAGATTAATACAAGGCTTAGACTTACAAAGAGCTAATGTAGTAAAGGATTGTGAGATAACTTTTATTTCTTTGCGGACGAAGCCACGGACATAGCTAGTAAACGTAAAGTCAAATTTTAGACAAAAGCCGAGATCTCTTGAGTTTGAGTTAAAAAGTGTATTTTAAAGGTGAGGTCAGTATTTTACTTTGCGGTTAGTTTCTCTTGAAATTCGTTCGCATTTTCAACTTGTAATGCCTATAATTAGAACTATTCGGATGTGGCAAAAAGAAAAACGGATTAGATACTGTTCGTTATTTATGTCGATAGATCGGAGAGGCCGGCCTATAATAAACTTATCTTGCCAAGCGTTCCGTTCTCAAATTAACTTATAGGGATGATAAAAGAGGGCTTGAACTAAAGAAAATCCCTTTTGTATAGGTATTTATCTGATCTTGAACACGAATATCGAAGGTTGTAGTACCATCCACCTACAATTACGGTAGGAAGTATTAATTCAAATCCATACAGTTTTGTTTTAAAATCATTAAGTAAATAACATACATCTCAACTATAAATTTGAAAATAACACCACACTAATTATTTTGGTTGGTGAACAGGGGTGATGTAAACAAAGGCGAAAATGATAAAATGTTGTAATAGTTTGTGTTATTAATATTTATAAGATTATTTTGTTTACATTACCTTACAGTGCGTAAATTGCACAAGCAGGATGATATTAGGTATAAAATAAATATGACATAGACACAATATCTTTTACAAATGACAGTAAAATACATTAAATTGATATTAATTAATTAATTAATCAATTCAATTTATTAAGTTATTCTAAGACTAAAATAAATATACTGGGTAATATTTTAAAGACAATAGCACTTTCGCTATCATTTATTTTAATAACATAGCCAGTATTTGGCTTAGCTTACCTGCTTCTATTGAGCAGGATAATTATCAAAAAAGACCTTGGAATATGTTCAATCATTTAAAATTATGTGTCAAGACAATAGAGAACTACTCTTGCATACCTTTAGTGTTCTCTCGACAACAGAGAACAAAAAGCAATTATTTAAATTTAGTACATCAACCTACAAGGCTTCTCTGGCAAAGAATTAGAGGTAGTTTGTTTCTGGAACACATGAAGTGGCATATTTTGTGTATAACTGAACATTGGTTAAGAAATGAATAAATTGGTTTAATAAATATTAATAACTATGAAAGTGGTAGCTTGTTCATGAGAGGATCAGCAACTAGGGGTGGATCACTTATATTATTACATAATAGTTTAAATATAAAGAAGGAAAGATATTATCCCAGTCTCCATTGAACAAACTATTGATCTTTCCTGTATAGAACTTGAGAAATTTATAATTGTATGTGTATATAGACCACCATCATCTGATTTATATTTTATTGAATCTACTATGGAAGAAGTGCTCAGTAAATTTAGTAAGTTTAAAAAAAAGGTCATCATATGTGATGACTTTCAACATAATATTTTAGATCAATCACTATCCTCTTGCGAGGTTTCTCAATCTTTTTAAGTCATATATTTTATTTAATCAATTTAATGAGCCAAACTTAGGATC
>PQWD01004932.1:0-42363 GCA_019425675.1 Leucinodes orbonalis | reverse complement strand
TATGTTGAAAGTATTATAATAAAATAGTAATAAAAAATAACTGTAATATTTTGTAATTGCTTAATTATTCTTGTACATAATTATACACATTTACAATTAATTATCAAAATTAAGTTCATAAGAGGTTATCAAGTTCTTCAATGAAAAGAAATTCACTGAACGCAAGGGCCAAGCATTGGTATATAATGTACCTATCAAAGCAGATAGTATATTTCACTCGCATCAATCTCTGTATTCTTTTGGCTTTGGCGCCAAACGCTATATCTTGTTATAACGATCTGACATGATTCAATTTTTCCGCTACAGCCGATCAATTTGTGACACCCATGGTTTCATGACAAAATGGTTTTAAAAGGCCTTTCATAGCGGACGCAATATTCATTATGTCACGCGCCGGGTGGTTTTGTCGCATTGGAGGTCATGAATTAAGGTGGGCCCATTATGGGAGACAGGAAATTTGCACGCCTCGCGTTTTTGGTGCCTTATATACCAACTATGTACAGATCATTCCCAGCGTTGTTGTCAATTCTGAAACGTTTTTTCGACGTTCGATCGCGAGTGGACTGGCAAACGAACAACAAGATTGAAAAGGTAATATAAGCTCTCAGCAGTCTTGTAAGGTGTTTGCTCAAATTTTGACACTCATGCGAAGGGTGAAATAAAATAAAAAATATGCCATTGTAAATTAGCACCGGTCATTTTTTTCTTATGACGTTTTTAAATAACAGCAGGTCATTTAGGTACATAAAAGTAATTATATAAATCCCAAATGATCGATATTTTCCAGTTTACAGAACCAAAAAAACATCAAATTAATTAGTAGTTGTAGATTTTAAATTTCGTTTATTATTTCAAAAAGTTGTAATCTCGTTATTCCGGATAACTCTTACTCCGGTGTAGTAACATGCCAAATAAATTATTTGTTATTATTAAATAATTACACAATCAAATAGTAGCCGAATTCAATGATGCAACTTGCAAAATATATTTTTTACAAAATATAATTCAAAATCCATCTTTTACATGAGTCCCATTTCTGTATATTTAAGTTAATTTAATTAAAATTAGTAAGAAACTACCAACTGTACGACCCAAATACCAACCTCAAATTAGCTTCAAGTCAAAATCATTACGAATTCAGAGAAGTCAATTAGGTCATTTATCATCTCAGTGAGTAAGAATAATTATCTAGCCAAGATTGGGATGAACTTTGAATTTAACGACATTTTCGTGGCGGCTTTGTTACTTTGATCAATTTATATTCAGACATAGAGACACGCTTAACGTGTCCCTAAAAGTTTATTCAAAGTATATCTATAATAACTTAGAGCACTGCATTTGATAGTAAATTTAAAAGAATTTTATAAGAACATGAGCTATGTTTTTGACAAGAAAAAACGTATGATATGGTATTATTAAGAGGACCCATGTAGTGTTTGACCCAATTTGATACCTGGACAGTAGAAACATTTTTGAGTATGAATATGTGTGATTGTATTGATATGGGTGTTTTTACGGGTAAAGACATTTTGTCACTAAATATAGTGTGCTTTGCGACACATAAACATGTTTTTTATTGTCTGCTAAATTATTTTTGATGAAACACTTAAGGCTAAGATATAATTATCCCCATTCCTTTTTAAAAGGCGGTAGCATAGTGCCAGATTTTACAAATGTAGATGGGCGAGTGGTCATTTACCATAAGATGAGCCGTTGCTCTTTTGCTCCGCCTATAGCATAAAAATATCCACGCGTGAACTAACAAAACCCTACTTGTAATGTTTCACGCAAATTGGTATTGCTGACGGTTGAAATGGTTTTGACTAGTAAGGGTATTTTATTAGAAACTAGAAAAGGCGTTTTATTTTTGAAAAATCATTCACTTAGAGGAGCGCTAAATCTCAGAATTATTTATAATAACACCTAAAGTACTTAGTTCCTTATGTAAATTGCTAGCGCGTGAGTTTTTTTTATACTCAGATAATAATTTATTTTTTATTATTAATGTCAATTCATCAACATGCCAATATAATAAAAAAAAACTTACCCCCTTCTAACTGATCACACCATACAACAATACCACTTTTTTATTATTTTATGAATTCTAATATTTAGAAATTAGGATTATATTTAGCTAGTTACACAACATCTAGTAACACGGACAAATAAATTTTGATGCCGATAATGGTTGAAAATATTCGATTTACTACATGCATAATATAAAATATGGTACATACATATTATGATAATAATTATTATTTATGAATTTAAATGTTTTGGCTTTCCTCAAATGGCTAGACCGGTGAAAGCTAAGAAGAGAGATTAATACAAGGCTTAGACTTACAGAGAGCTAATGTAGTAAAGGATTAGTGAGATAACTTTTATTTCTTTGCGGACGAAGCCACGGACATAGCTAGTAAACGTAAAGTCAAATTGTAGACAAAAACCGAGATCTCTTGAGTTTGAGTTAAAAAGTATATTTTAAAGGTGAGGTCAGTATTTTACTTTGCGGTTAGTTTCTCTTGAAATTCGTTCGCATTTTCAACTTGTAATGCCTATAATTAGAACTATTCGGATGTGGCAAAAAGAAAAACGGATTAGATACTGTTCGTTATTTATGTCGATAGATCGGAGAGGCCGGCCTATAATAAACTTATCTTGCCAAGCGTTCCGTTCTCAAATTAACTTATAGGGATGATAAAAGAGCTTGAACTAAAGAAAATCCCTTTTGTATAGGTTTTATCTGATCTGGAACACGAAATCGAAGGTTGTAGTACCATCCACCTACAATTACGGTAGGAAGTATTAATTTGATTTTACAATAATTTCTTCAATCAGTATTCAAATCATACAATTTGTTTTAAATCATAAGTATGTTAAGATGTATGTATGATGATGTATGTTGAGATATGTTAAGTAAATAACATACATCTCAACTAATAATTTGAAAATAACACCACACTAATTATTTTGGTTGGTGACAGGGGTGATGTAAACAAAGGCGAAATGATAAAATATTGTAATAGTTTGTGTTTATTAAATATTAATAAGATTATTTTGTTTACATTACCTTACAGTGGTAAATTGCCACAGCAGGAAAATGATATTAGGTATAAAAAAATATGACATTAGACACAATATCTTTTACAAATGACAGTAAAATACATTTAATTGACATTAATAAATTAATTAATTCAAATTCAATTTATATAAGTTATTCTAAGACTAAAGATAAATATTATCTGGGTAATTATTTTAAAAGACAAATAGCACTTTCGCTATCATTTTATTTTAATAACATAGCCAGTAATTTGGCTAGCTTACCTGCTTCTATTGAGCAGGATAATTATCAAAAAAAGACCTTGGAATATGTTCCAAATCATTTAAATTATGTGTCAAGACAATAGAGAACTACTCTTGCATACCTTTTAGTGTCTCTTCGACAACAGAGAAGCAAAAAAGCAATTATTTAAATTTAGTACATCAAAACATACAAGGCTTCTCTGGCAAAGAATTAGAGGTAGGTTTGTTTCTGGAACACATGAATGTTGAACATTGGTTAAGAAATGATAATTGTTTAATAAATATTAATAACTATGAAGTTGGTAGCTTGTTCATGAGAGGATCAGCAATTAGGGGTGGATCACTTATATTATTACATAATAGTTTAAAATATAAAGAAAGGAAAGATATTGTCCAGTACTCCATTGAACAAACTATTGAACTTTCCTGTATAGAACTTGAGAAATTTATAATTGTATGTGTATATAGACCACCATCATCTGATTATATTTTATTTGAATCTACTATGGAAGAAGTGCTCAGTAAATTTAGTAAGTTTAAAAAAAAGGTCATCATATGTGGTGACTTCAACATAAATATTTTAGATCAATCACTATCCTCTTCGAGGTTTCTCAATCTTTTTAAGTCATATAATTTATTTAATCAATTTAATGAGCCAACTAGGATCACCTCTACTACGGCTACTTGTCTTGATAATATTTTTTGTGAAAATATAACTATTAAAAAATCAATAATTAATTGTTTACAATCAGATCACAGTGGTCAATTAGCACAGTTTGAACACCGTCATGACTTACAGCAAGTAATTAATATCCGTTATAGGCCAATTACTAATAACCGCATAAGTCAATTTAAAAATAATGTTGATAATTCACTAAATCAATTTAAACCTAATGATCAAAATGTGGATAGTCTTTATGAAAATCTTTTTTATACTATTAAGAAAAAATTTGATAAAGTATTTCCTTTAAAAAATAAAAAAATATGTAATAATAATATCAGATTCAATGATTGGGCCACACCTGGCATTTTTAAAAGTAGGACTAGGTTATATGAGCTCTACGACTTGAAAGTATATACTACAGACCCTGAATTTATAATTTTTGTCAGAAACTATTCAAAAATATTTAGGAAAGTTTGTCATATGGCTAAGTCGTTATTTTTGCGCGATAAAATCAAAGGGTCAAATAACAAAATTAAGGCAACGTGGAATGTCATTAATAAAGAAGCTGGTAGGAGTAAGCCTCGTGATCATAACTTTACACTCAAAATTGACAACGCTATTGTTAATAAAGAATCTGATGTAGTAAATGCGTTTGAAACGTTTTTTACCAATACTCCAACCGAAATTACTAAATCTTTAAACTCTAGTTCTTCTGCTGCTAAGGCTCTCCTTACATCTAGTATTCCAGACGTGTTCAGTCATTTAAGTTTAGTCATATTAATTCTAACACAATTGTCAAGACTTTTAAGGAGTTAAATATGAAAAACACTGAAGATCTATGGGGAATATCAACAAATATAATTAAATCTATCATTGAAAGTATAGCACCCCAATTGGCATTCATATTCAATAAAAGTATAGATGAAGGCATATTTCCAAATTTAATGAAGTTTAGTAAATTAATTCCATTATATAAATCTGGGGCCAAAAGTGATCCATCCAATTATAGACCAATTTCCATTCTACCGTCGCTCAGTAAAATTTTTGAAAAAATAATATTTAATCAATTATTATTATCTTAATGCAAATCAAATATTGCATAAAAAACAGTTCGGTTTTACCAAAAATAGGAATACTACGGATGCAGGAATTGCCCTCATTAAGCACGTATATGACGCCTGGGAGAGTAAGCAAGATGCGATTGGGATTTTTTGTGATCTGTCAAAAGCATTTGACTGCGTCGATCATGAGACCTTACTTATCAAGTTAAGACATTACGGTGTATCAGATTGTTCAGTAAAATACTTAAGATCTTATTTGACGGGCAGAACTCAAAAGGTTGTTGTAAACGGTTCTAGCTCTTCTGGTGGCCCACTACGCATGGGCGTGCCTCAGGGTTCTATATTGGGTCCTTTACTGTTTCTTTTATACATAAATGACCTTCCTTCCCATTGTCATAAACTTTCTGACATAGTACTATTTGCAGATGATACATCATTGCTTTTTAACGTTAATAGAAAAAAAGAAACATTTGACGATGTAAATGGTGCTATCTCACAAGTAATGCATTGGTTTACAGTTAATAATTTATTGCTTAACACTAAAAAAACTAATTGTATAAAATTCTCATTACCTAATGTGAGGCAGGTCATCACCAGTATTAATTTGAATGACGAATGCTTAAAAATTGTTGATAGTACAGTATTTCTAGGAATTACTATAGATTCAAAACTCCAGTGGGGACCTCATATTGAAGCTTTGGCAGGTAGACTTAGCTCAGCAGCGTATGCAGTTAGGAAAATAAGGCTCTTAACCGATATTGATACAGCAAGATTGGTTTATTTTAGTTATTTTCATAGTATAATGTCATATGGTCTTCTGTTGTGGGGCTCAGCTGCTGATATTAACACTATATTTGTACTTCAAAAAGAGCCATCCGAGCCATTTATAACCTTAGACCACGTGATTCACTTCGGGAAGTATTTAAAAAAATCGATATTTTAACAGTAGCGTCTCAATACATTTACCATAATCTAGTTTATGTCCACAAAAATCTTCATTTGTTTGAAAAAAATTGTGACGTACATAACTTTAATACTAGGAACAAAAACAAACTTGCTGTCCCAAATCTTAGACTAAGTAAAGTAGGAAAATCATTTGTTGGAAGAGGCATAACATTCTTTAATAAAATACCACAAAATCTTGCCGAATTGCCTTTTCACCAGTTTAAATTAAAGATTAAAAAAACCTCATGAAAAAGGTTACTTATACAATAGAAATATTTATCGGATAAAGATGTGTGGTCTTGCACTTAGTGTTCCAGTTACAAAATCTTTGTAATAATTATTGTAAATCTATGTGTAGGTAAATTGCAAAACTGTAACCGCGGATATATAAAGATTAAAAGAGTAA
Organism: Leucinodes orbonalis; assembly: GCA_019425675.1. Taxonomy (NCBI): domain Eukaryota; kingdom Metazoa; phylum Arthropoda; class Insecta; order Lepidoptera; family Crambidae; genus Leucinodes; species Leucinodes orbonalis. The sequence goes on along the minus strand of PQWD01004932.1, from coordinate 35,984 downwards.
CTCGTTTCTTGCCGGCTCTTCTCGAAGATCCTACTTATTCCGAACCGGTGGTAGAGTCACAAAAAATATGATAATAATAACAATTGACGAGTCAAAAGTATCTGTAACAGATTTATTGAATAAAGATTTTTCTTTCTTTCTTTCTTATTATATGACTTTTATCGTCTATAAATTAATCAAGTTAATACGTCCCATTGCAGGGTGCATGCTTTCTCACACATCATGACTTAAGGAAGTTTGGGCCGTAGCCCTCCATGCGTACCAAATGTGGAATAGTGGGCGTTAACGAATACCTTACAAAGGTAGCCCCGGCCTTCCAAAACACGGAGGAGAATGATTCTTTCATTCACACATTCGATTAAGGATAGTTGTTTATCTTGCGCTATCGTAAACATCGCGCTAGCCGCTACATCATTGAGTTGATCATCATCTATAGCAAACTCTAAAGCGGCATCATGATATATTAAGAAGATTCTGTCATAAGACTTTGATTGCCATAAAGTCATCTTCTGGATAAGGCCCTAATGATATATCATGGTGTTACGGTCTATAACACACCGCGCTAGTATACGGGCATCACCGACTAACTGCTTGCTTGAACTATGGGACTATACAACGCGTGTTCTTATATTATTTATCTTCAGAAATTCTACTTACATATATATACACACCTCGATAGATAACTCCCACACCAACTCAATAACATTGTATACGCACAGGAATATTTGTTCTGCACGGGGGATCAACACGGAACTTGGTAGTACCTAACTCTCAACCCAGATTGGTCGATACTATTAATAGCATTCCTCGGCCGAGATGAAATCTATTGTAAATAATTTCACCTTATCCCGCCAGAGCGTGTACAGCCCCAAGTAAATACAAAAAAGATACTGAATATTATTTCTCTAGGCTGTATTTGGCGCTACTCATGGGGGGTAAATGCCCGTAGTCACCACGCTGGGCAGGCGGGTTGGTGACCGCAGTGTGGGCCAGTACGCAAGATGGCGTACGAGCGAAGAGAGACTACTAGTCCTAAGAGAGACTCCAAGCATACGAGCTATGCTTGGAGTCTCTCTTAGGGATAAGATCAGAAATGATTTAATCCGCAAGAGAACTAAAGTTACCGACATAGCCCGCCGGATCAGCAAGTTGAAGTGGCAGTGGCTGGTCACGTATGTCGTAGAACCGATGGCCGTTGGAGCAGACGAGTTCTGGAGGGAGACCGCGTCTTGGCAAGCGTAGCGTAGGACGCCCTCCGGCCGATGGACGATGACTTGCGGAAGGTCGCTGGTGGGAGCTGGATGAGAAAAGCGGAGGACCGGGATATCTGGCGCAAAATGGGGGAGACCTATGTCCAGCAGTGGACTGCGATAGGTTGAAGAGAGAGGCTGTATTTACATAGGTACAGTGGTGCTTATAAAGAATGATCCAATACTGTAGAGAATCTCCTGACAAATAATGCGCAGTTTGTTTCACAACAAACGTCAAGCAACGTCAAATTATCCAGTCTCAGATGCTCGAGATAAGTCTAAACAAATTACAAAGTAACTCTTTGTCACTGTGGACCTACTATTATTCTTGTTTGAATGCTGATTTATGTGCAAATACGAGGAGTGTCTGAACAGAACTTAATTAATCGGCTTCCAGTTCTAATGGAAATTTCAGCAAATAACGTCCTCGGCGAATTTTATAGACGTTCGGATTAAGAGATTCTGAATATTTCCAACAATCCGGCATCCAAAATAGCGTTCACTTTTGAAATTCGCGCCAAAGGCTATATTCAATGTGGCGCAATATTTGAGATTAGTCGTATTTAGTGGACGAAGCGCTTGACTGTGGAATCGGGTAACTTTCATGAATATTTTAAATAGTTTAGTAATTTAAATAAAAAAGGTTTTGATGGATACTTTTGAGATTTGAAAATTAAGAGTCGCAGTATATACATTTGGTCTTACACTGTTTCACCAGACCGACTTTCACAGATACACCAGACGAGTAGCCATCGCTGATGGCTCTCAGTCTAATAAGGAAACTTTTTTCTAAAGTGAACAGGGCGGTCAGGACGCTTGCCTTATAGAAAGTGACACGCCTGACCATAACAGAGTGGCATTGGTAGAGACCAACAATTGATAGACAGTTATTATTCTCAATTAATTCCGCACTGCACCCGTCATCCGAGACATCAGATGTTAGGTCTTTTATATCCGGTAATTTTACTAGTTGCAGTACCCTCGTCCCGAAACACAGAAGTGCAAACCATTTATATTTCACGGGATGTAGTTGGCACTGCGGTGGTACCTACCTAGACGACTCACTACCGACTACCACGTCTATTCGCACGTCTCTGTGTTACATTGTTATGTGAAAAAGCTAATGAGGCTCTAGCTAAGATTATCAATGAACTATGAAGACCATCGACAACAAACAGCAAAAAACCATCCAAAAAAGTTGAGGGTCCATTTGGCCTCTCATTTCGCCATTGGAAATATTTGGTTTCTCCAGAAAAATACCTCTTTAGGCGTACACGAGATATTGCAAGACCAACTGAAAGAAATAATAATTTCGCCCTAAAATATTTTGTAACTCCATTATAAAATCTGCTGTAATCCTTTTTCCAATTTGTCATCCAAACTTATAAAAAATATTATTTTTTCAATTAATTTGTTTTGATTTCAATATAATGAAATATATTTGTGGTATAGCTTATAAATTTGGTCCAATATCAAATAAACATGATTTTAATTATCAGGTTTCCCTGGTTGTTGCAACAAGCTTTAGCACAATGCGTAATAAAAGCTTCCATTGGGGCAATTGTCAGTCATCCGCCTCTTTGTTATCGGAATCACAATGTATGTGCATTTTGCGCCTGTTATTGTAATTTTACATGACTATACTGATCGTTACCATAACTAAGTGTCATATCCATGATGATGACTGATTCCAACATATATAATTATGTTGTATGTAATGCAACATGTCTTACATACTACTACCACCCTAAGACTTTAGACGGAACAGCTTAGCGTGCTCTCGGAAACACGGTATCCTCTTTCTTTGCAGACAAGCAGGTTTAAACATAAAGTACAATCCAGTGATGTTAAAGGTATAGGATATGCTCCACGAACGATCGAAATAGTGTTCCGGAAGCAGTGACAGCACACATACACATATTTCGAATGAGCGTACATTTACCTAAACAAAAGCCTGCCTATAATATAAACCTAAATATAAACTGTATTCTCTTTGACGGTTCGTTTTTGAGGCACGGGTGGCGTATCTTCCGTTATATATACAGAATATCATTGGTACAATCGCGTAAAGTAGCTTTTACTATGTGGTCTCTCCTTCATACATATAATTTCGAAAATGCGAAAAGACATTGGGGTGGGATTTGAACCTGTCTATCTAGAGGGTCTAGATCGTAGGCTACAGTCCATGCCAATAATAATAATAATTTGTTTTATTTTTTCCATTCACAGTGACTTTTTACAATGAGCCATGGACGCTCAGAACTTATTATAATAAAACAAAATTGTTTTAACATAACATATATATAACATATTATTTATATTAGCAGCGATTCGACTGAGTACTATTCGAGTCTATATACGCATAAAGTATGCTAGCAATTAAACACATACTGTATCTATGTAAGCAAACATCGCTTGAGTGAAATTAGCATTTCACAGAATATTACAACTGTCGGTTAGAGCGTAGATGAGTCGCAGTGCACATTTTGAACTCGTTTAAACTTAGGTTACACTTTAATAAGACGAAGAACATTAAGCTCGGGTATATTCAGTTTGTAAATGTTGCCTAGCTTTGGCATCGATGCCTTATTGCCTAGACTATACTACTAACTCCTGTTTCGAACATTTTTCACGCTCTTGTGAATTTATTTGCTTAAACACTATATGAATGCGGGTGACATAACGGCAGTTCGCCGCTTGTAAAGAAAATGCGGCTTTAGATGAATAAGTGCGCTGAATAAATTGTTTTTCCGTTTTTAATTTTTGAGCACTGTGTTTAAAAGTATTTTTGATCGACATTTGGCGTTAAACTTGTAGGACAAAAGCCAACCACATCAACGCATATTGTATTCTGCTCTAACGCATAATACGCTCTAGTGATCCAATAACAAACTCTGTGTCTGAGAGAGAGCCATCTGTTAGACAGCATCGGCACGCATAGGCTCGACCGAATTGAACCACGACCTCACAGAAAACCGAAATGGAATAACGCAAGCAATGTGTTTCGTGAGTGAATGAGATAGTCGGAGGTCAAAAATCCTAGTCCCCTTCCGTATTTATTTTATCTATGTCCTTGTTTCTGAAAATGCACTCTTTACATCTTCGGAGTATGGAGTTTGCATGGGTGGCGGTGTCACTTAACTTAAGATAAACTTAACTCGATTTTCTACTAATGAATCAAAAACTAGGTACGAGTACCTTTCATAATGCATTGGAAGAGACTCCATGCAGCACTAAGTTTTATGCCAAAAGTCAATATGATCGTATTCTCTTTCTGTTTTCTTCAGCCTTATAAAATTGTTTCAGTTATACAATTAACTGGAATACAATTTTATTACATAATATCTAAATCCAAAAGACAGCATAAACATGCAATTGTTTTCTGTAGGCCTACCTAGACTAGTGCAAACATGATGCGGATGAATTCTTCGATTCTTTGGCAAGTGTGGCTAATGAAAGCCACTCAATGAGTGTGAAGGTTGTGACCCATCTTTGTCATAAGATATATCATGCATAAGTAACTATTATATCTTAACCTAAAATTGATGTGTTTTAGAAATAAATATACGTACAAGCAAGTCTTGTCGGTTATCGGCTTATAATATTACTGAGAGTAAGTGTTGCATTCCCTGAATTAATATAAAAATATCAATTACCTAGCATCAAGTTGCAATAATACGAATTAGGTATTATACGTAAGTGATAATAAATGTAAATTTCTAAAATCTAAAAAGTAAAACAAATAGTTAATTATAATAATTTGCTTTGTGTATTCAATAATAATATTACCATAATAGACCTAATACAAAAGAAAAACTAGGTGTTTAGTTGTATTATTGAAACTGTATTTAGAAGAAATTTACTGAAATAGCTATGTTTATTCATGTGATTAGAGGCTGGGATACCAAAGGTTCACCAGCGCCTTAACACAAATTAATAGCCCACTTATAGAGATAACTTCCGAATAAATATATCTTGTCGGTAAGGGATTGCTGATTGTGATAAGGCTTTTGTTTTACCTTTTAATTTTATGACCACGGACTTAATTATAAACCCACCAAAAACATTGTGTAAAAAATCTAGCCAAGTCTCGATGGAGCTGCTTGATAATCTCTAAAAAGTAATGAAATCACGACAAAGACGTGCCAAGTCTAAGGTTCTTTACTGCTATTACTTTATTAAAATGGTTAATGTTGTGCGACTTGAGCCGCACAACATTAACCATTTTAATAAGTATTTTAACAACCCGCCAAGTTGAGCGCGCTAGACCAATACAAACATGTATTGGTCTAGCGCAATCAACTTGGCGGGGCACTACCGTGCCCCCCCGATTTTTGACATCGGATGAAGCGGCCCACCATGTTGAATATATATTGTTTAAAGGCGGTATGTCGATCTCTTATAGTTTGGCTGGGCTCTTAAGTTATCTAATTAGGGTCAACAGGTACTCCAGATCTTCGATTATCCAAGTTTTTATAGTTGTCCCTTTATGTAACCATTAAACCCTAACCCTGTACGAAATTTCAGCTCTCTTAGTTAATGGGAAGTACTAGTTCTATTTTGTTGATCATGAGTGAGTGAGTGTCTATCTGTCGAAAATGCGAAACTTTGCATTCACTTTACGTCGGAACTAAATGATCTACAGACTTGAAATTTTGGATTTAAAGTATGTTATTATATCTTACTAGATGACGAAAACTTCAGCGTTCTAGTATTATCCATAGGTTCTCAAATCGGGGTCTGAAAATGCGGCGAAATGGATCCTGTAAAGGATGGTACGGCAGTATTTGCATCGCGCTCGACTTGGCAGGGGCACTGCCGTGCCCCCAGATAACGGGAACGTATATATACTTAACAACATTTTAAATTTTGTTTGAAGTTAGGTTTATATCTTCAATACGAAAAACAAATGAAGGAAATTAAAAGCGTAGGCAAACGTGCTTTTATAAAGATATATAAGTAAATTAAAAAATACTGGTACATACATAGCTTAATTAAATATCAGAAAAAGAACGACTTTCATAGGATAAAAAATGCTAGTGGTTAGTATTGAAATATGTTTTATTATACAATTTTAAAGCCAGACTCAGTCAGATAATGTGAAACATTGTCATATTTTAAAATCAAGATTATTGAATTGAATTTCAACATAATCTAGTATAGTTTGAAAATATGCTTGGCAAAAAATCCTCTAGTAGCCGTTGGTAAAAAGCTCTGGAGACACAAGGCTACAAAACCAAACTCAAAATTAGCTGATTGCCCTAAATGTTTGTGTGTAACTATGTCAACTACAGTGGATTAATGATACAAAATGAAATAAGCCATAAAAGCTCCTCCTATTTCAAACGAAAGGTCACCCATATACGAAATTCAGAGAAGCGTGCAGACAACTGTTTTATGTATTATTTGGCTAAGTTTAGCGAGACACGCAGTCGCCGTCCTGACCTATTCTACTTGGCCATCTTTCAGCGCAATATGAACTTGTGAACTCGATAACACCTAGACGATCCATTAGTCCCGATTCATCATTTACATTTAAGATACATATTATAATTTATCGACAAAGCCAAATAATATTTATTAATATTTTTATTATATCATATTTAGTGCCGGTGTCATTTTGTCTATTTATTTGACATTCGAATACTTTTTGGAACTCGCAACTTTTAAGTCGTCAAAGGTATACGCTGTAAGTAATCCTTTAATTTTGTATTTGGCTTATAAATATCCTTAAAATTTGTTTACAGCTTTTTCTTCTAGAAATGATTTTATAACGATATCCGGATAAAGGTTGTCGCCAAAGATTAATAAAATTGTGTAACCAATATGCAATATAGGCGTAAATACACTTTATTAAATTAAGCTTACTAAAAAAAACCTGTTCATTTGTTTATTGAAACAATAGAGTAGGTACTTAAAATAATTATAAGAAATAACAGGTGCATGTTCTTTTAATGGCAATTAATTACCATAGTTAATTAATTTTCTTTCCATGTACATTATTTTCCTTAATTGTTAAGATAAATGTGTGCATAACGAAGAAATATTCATAAAGTGCCTAGTTTGCAAATGAAGTCGGTGGTAATAAAATATGAACCATATATTTTTAAAGTTTAATTGTATTTTGTTCATTAATGAATGACAAGTTTGGCAAGCGCAACGTAGGATTCTTTCCAGTAAATCGACCAATGACTTGTTAAAGATCGCTGTTGGAGTCCAAATGAGGATGCGGAGGACCGGAAAATCTGGCGCAAAATAGGGAGAATACCTATGTCCACCCGTGGACTGCAATAGATTGTAAAGAGATAAATGGTTTCCATAAATCATCTGAGCAAAATAGCTGAAGGAAAGAAGCTGGACTATATAAATATTTCTTATACTCGTAGAAAAAGTAAACAGTCATGAGTATTCAGTTATTAAACTATGTATTCGTATACAATAAAACATATTTTTATTACGTTGAACTCTTCATACTGGCGCATTCGATAGCTCAATTTGGGCTATGTCACTAGATTTTTATGTCCTGGATATAACTTACCGACGAATCTAGACTGGGTTCTGTGCTAATTTGTGGAGGATTGGCGAGACAACTCGACGCCGCCGTGACCTGCCCTACTTGGCAGCGGTTATGCTAAAGTTGCGCATACAAATAAAAAACTATATGAGGAATAGAAGTTTTATTGCCTTTAAAGACGTTACAACTGCGAAGAGATATTTTGCTGATTAGCAAAGTACACCTTGAGAGATTTTATCCGCTACCATTTTTAGTACAAAATATGTATAAGTATAAACTTTAACGGGTGCTAGCTATAGGTATACAAACTAATATAAATAGGAAGAGTTAAAAAGTGGCATCGCTTACAGAGATCACAGCAATCTTAGATAATTTAAGATGTTATAATACCTTGAATATTTAATACTTTAAATTTTCGTGTGGAATCAATACCATCGTCTAGTACAGCTGCTCTATTCATTAAATATAATCAACTTAGTTTAAGCATTACCAGAAGATAACCAGTATTTAATGTAATATCATAACTTCATGACGTTACGGTATGATCATTCATATTCTGATAAATAAATAAAAAGGGTAAATGATATATATTTTTATTAAACAAGATTTTTATAAGAAAAGCAGATACGCGAATATCTTCCCCACGTTAATCGAAGCGTACTATTATTTTTGTCACAACGAAGTCGTTAATTGGATTAGATGTTTTCCTGTAACATGATATATACAATATTGGTATAATGGCCTCTAAACAGTATTAGACGCGAACTGAAATGTAATTCACTGGAACTGGTAACTGGAGATAGGAAAACATTATAATGTATTTACTGCGATATATGGAAACCCGTCTTGACATCTTAGCCAAGCCAGGTTGGCTTGAGTCCGGTACGATGTGCCAGGATTCAAATTGAACTATTCGAAAGTTATTTGAACAGTCATAGGGCTAATTTTAACTATAATATAAACATTAAATTAAATGATAAGATTAGTTTGCAATTATTAGTTTAAATATTGCCGCTGCCATTAATACTGTGTTAAAGATTTTTTTTCTTTTAAATGTGTCTATACGTTTGACGTTTGATTGATTGATTTTGTTTAATGTTGTAAGTGTACAGGACGGTCTGGACGCTCCTGATGTAAGTGATGTGCATTACTATGACAAAGCAGCATTGAAGGAGACCAACAACTGATAGGCAGTTATTATCCTCGATGAACGCCCCCTTGCGCCCGAGACCCGAGACGACAGATGATAGGTCTTTTATACCCAGTAATTTCACTAGCTTCAGTGCCTTCATCCCGAAACACAAAAGTGAAATATACTCCTGTTTCACGGGACGATGTCTGGTACTGCGGCGGTACCTACCTAGACCTTTGAAAAAGAAAAACGAAACAAAACTGCAATTTTAATAGGTGATTTACGAACACAATACATTCTCAGCTTTTTTTCAATCTACATTCTAAGCTTAAGAGCTTTAATTGCATTAGCTAGCCCAGATATAGGTTGGCTAACTAGGTAAAAAAAATACTTCTGATAGATTTTGTAAATGAAAGTAAAATAAATTCAACACATTTTCCGTCGATATTCAGATATCCAGATAAGGAACACATCTTTTACAATCAAGTCAATTAAAAAACCAAAAGGTTGGGCAAGGTGTGGTTTTATGTCGGCCGGGCCATTATTACTTGCCAGCCTTTACAAAAGTTGTACGTTCAGTTATTACCTGCAACGGAAGCATTTTTGTTAGACTTAAAATATATGCATCAAAATATGGGGAACTCTTGTCAAAAGATTATACATAATAATTATCATATTATCATTATCATATTAATATATTATACATAATCAAGATAACTAACACCTTTGGTTGATGGTTGTGCAAGTTAACCTAATATCGCAACGGTCGGGCATTGGATTCTTCTTCGTCGTTTCACTCTTGACAGAGTGGTCGTGGTCGTCAAGTTTGTACTGTAAAATATAAGCTTGTAAAAGGCTGCGTGACCAAACTTAATAACCTGGAAGAAAATAACAGGGTAACACTCAATGGGCACCAGGTCATACTGGCATCATTGGCAACGAAAACGCTGATGAACTCGCAAAGGTTGGAGCCAACGCCACCCAAAAGTTTAATCGTCGTGTGAAACCTGTTGTGAGTGGACGCATACACAAGTTCTTAATATAATTCTAGTACGAGCGGTTCTTACCTGAAATACTTACACAATAAGTGCGATTCTCCCTTGTGCAGTGATTTTAGTAAGTTTTGTGAGTGATCGCTATACCCTGCGTACTGTTTACGTTTTGAGCTGTACTTACACTAGTTTTAACGGAATATACATATAAAGCTCCTGTATTACTGTGTGAAATCAAAATTTTCAACAAAATGCCGATGCAAAGATCCCCAAAAGCTGCGTCATCTACCCACCAAATAAAATACTCGTCTAACCCGGATCTGGCGGAATCAATTCGTAACACTGATAATACGTTTAAAAATCAACGTAAACGTAAACAACTAGACCATGATAGCCCTGGTCTAACACTTGAAACTATCGAATCAAAAATTGACATAAAGCTCCATGAGTGGAAGAACCAATTGGATGATACTATAATGGTGTCTATTAAAAATACTATGCAGTCTGTTATTGAAAAAGAAGTTGAAAAAATAACCCTTTCAATGAAGCAATTGTTCAAAGAATTCAGTGATAAACTAAGTACTATGGAAACCTCGCTTACATTCGTCAATGAGCGACAGGACGCCTTTGAACACCGGCTGGACCAAATTGAATCTAAGACAATGTGCACTAAGAACATTGAATCACATATACATGAAATTCAAGATAAAATAGACTATATGGAGCAACAAGCAAGGTTATATAATATTGAAATAGCAAACCTGCCCGAACGCAAAGATGAGAATTTACTTTCAGTAGTGGAGAAAATCGGCAATATTATCAAGTTTCCACTTCATACGGCAAACATTGTATCAGCCCACAGAGTGCCCCAAATGGACAACAAAAGCAAGCGGCCTAAAAATGTGATAGTAAGATTTACAACAAAAATTCTTAGAGATCAATTTATATTGGCCGCTAGATCTGTTAAGGTGCTCAAATCAGATCAACTACTCATATCGGGCACAGTACACACTGTGTACATAAATGAACATTTGACTGTGAAAAACAAGCAATTATTTCGAAAATGCCGTGAAGAAGCTGCGAAACACAATTACAAATACGTGTGGATTAAACATGGTACTATCCTGGTACGTCAAAATGACTCTTCAACTATATTTGCCGTGCGCAGTGAACAGGATGTTAAAAAGATTAAACTTTAACCTATTAATTATTAATAAGTGCCTACTTAGCTTGTTGAATTGCTGTTGGTATTGGTTCAAATTTCCAGTGTACCCTATTATATAAAATGTACAAATGTTTTAGAGCCCGTGATTACAAAAAACCTAAGGGTTAAAATAACTAATGTATCATATTTTGTCACGTCTATTATATATCAAGCTAAGTCCAAATTATTGAAATCTGTACACAATGGAATGATTGTTCTACTGCATGTCTTAATTATAAACCTAAGATGTATCAAAGAACTCATATTTATTAGCAACTATTATATATCAAAATGTCGATTATACGTACCGACATCAGTGCTGACTGTAATGCCTTTAATGGATATTAGATTGTGTGTATCTGGGAAGTCTAATGTTGAATACAAATATAATATAGTTATACTGATATATCTATATAATTGTATTAATAAAATATTTTGTGTATATTATTAAAAATAACGTTTCTAAATTTCTGTGTCTATATGTCTGTCTTCGATGTAATGGTATCTATATGGCATGGAATAATCATATTTTGGTGTTCTACGTTAAGGGAGTGGTTACTGTACCTTGTATTTTTTTCCATAATTTGTTAAACATAACTGTATTTAATAATACTAATCTTTTAAACTCAGGTGGTGTATTAATATATATATTAAAACATTGGTTCAATAAGGTCTCAGAAATGTGTGTTTGTTTTCATAGTACTAGAAACATCCATATATCTATTATGTCACATCCCATACTATATAATAACCCAGGAAGGCAGTTCTGGTATAAATCAATAATTATCATCTATATTATTAACACAAACCACACAAATTTATTTATCTTGTAGTTATACGTAAAAGTGAGTGAAGTTAATTCGAACACAGACATCAGTACTAATTCTAAAATAATATCTATTTATTACCAGAACTGCCGTGGTCTTAAAACCAAACTTCACACAATATACATGAACATACTTGCACATTCATACGACATCATAATACTGACAGAGACATGGTTAAATGATAACATAACGGATAATGAATATATAGATAGCAGATACATGGTATTTCGCTCGGACCGCAATAGAGAGGCATGTGGCCGTGTCGATGGCGGCGGCGTACTGGTGGCAGTGCGGCGAGCGCTCTGCGCCGGCTGCGCACCCGCCGCCCTCGGCCCCCTCCCTCCCATCATAGATCAGGTATTTATTGAATTCCAATTAGCGAAACGATTCTTCTCCATAGCTGCAGTTTATATCCCGCCAAATCAAAACAGTCAGACTTATTTTGAATACATTTCACTTTTAAAAAACAAACTACTTAGTTTAAATAGTAAAGGAATGAACTTTATTATAGCTGGGGACTTTAATCTGCCTGATTTGTTGTGGACTGGCGTAAACCCCTATAATCAACACTTAAGTACTAATAATGAAAGTCAAATACATTTAATTATTAGTGATCTGTTGTCGGTACTTAATTGCAATCAAATTAATGCATTAAAAAATCATAATAATAAAACTTTGGACCTTTGTTTCACTAATATAATGAATTGTCAAATAACACCAGTACCCAACTCATTGGTGCCCCCCGATAAACATCACCCGCCATTCTGGGTATCAGTTCCAACTGGAGTTGACAAGTTCATAAAACGACAACCATACTACAAGTATTGTTACAGGAACGCTGATTATATTAAAATACAACAAATTATCTCGGAAATTGATTGGAGTGCATTATTTAAAAATTTAGAAGCGGATGAGGCTGTCTCATTTTATCGTAAAATATACAACATTATTGAACAAAATATTCCCATGAAACTTGTTAAATCAAACTCATACCCGGCATGGTTTACCCCAAAGTTAATAGAAATTTATAAGAAAAAAAACAAAGCTTGGACAGCCGCGAAAAAATATAAAACCGATTATAGTTACAAAGTTTTTTCTATACTTAGATCTGAATTTAAAACTCAGTCAAAAATATGCCACAAACGGTATATGGAGAATGTTGAAAATAGTATACGTAACAACATTAAATACTTTTGGATGTATATGTCACAGCGTAGACTCACTACAGAGATTCCCACGAGTGTGCGTTATAAGACCTCGGTGTCTGGGAATATCGAGGAGACGTGTCATTTGTTTTGTACTTTCTTTGAATCTGTTTTTCAACCTTCTAACGTAACTAACGACGAAAACTTGGAATGTGAATCCTCAAGCGCCCATGGATCAGACGTTGTTATAAATAATATTTGTTTAACAAGGACTGAAATCTTTAGAGTTCTCCGGGAACTGGATGTGTCAAAGGGTGCTGGGATAGACAACATACCGGCGATCTTTTTCAAAGAAACAGCTATGAGTATAGATGAGCCATTATTTTACCTATTCAATAAATGTTTAAAGAGTGGCACTTTTCCTAGTATTTGGAAAAGCGCTCGCATAGTCCCAGTTCATAAGGGAGGTTCAAGATATGATGTCGAGAATTACCGTCCAATTTCCATCCTTCCGGTACCCTCAAAAGTATTCGAACGACTAGTTCATGATGTCATCTATCCTAAGCTACATAATAACATCTTACAACAACAACACGGGTTTGTTAAGAGACGCTCCACGATCACAAATTTGTTAAGTTATGTAACTGATCTATTTCAGGGGATGGACATGAATAAGCAAGTAGATAGTATTTATACTGATTTTCGTAAAGCTTTCGATCGCGTAGACCACAAGCTGCTTCTCGACAAAATAGCTTTTAATGGCATTAAGGGTAACCTATTGAGATGGTTCAAGTCTTACGTAACAAATAGAACTCAGAAGGTGGTTATAGGAGGTTATGAGTCACTATTAGCTAATATCAGCTCCGGAGTTCCACAGGGATCAATTTTAGGCCCTCTATTGTTTGTCATCTTCATTAATGACATCGATAAGTGTTTTATTAACAGTAAATTCATATTGTATGCTGATGATCTCAAAATTTACCATACGATCAATAATTATCAAGATCATAACCTGCTTCAAGAAGACTTGAATAGATTCAGTGAGTATTGTCTAGAAAATAAACTACAACTTAGTCTAGAAAAGTGCAAAACCATAACCTTCAGTAAAAAAAGGAATATCAGTAATTTTACTTACTCACTTTGTAATAAAAATTTAAAACGGGTCAATGACATCAAGGATCTAGGTATAACATTAGATAGTAAACTACACCTTAATATTCACATAGAAAACATCATTAATAAAGCTTTTAAGATGTATGGCTTCGTAATGCGATCAACAATTAACTTTAGGAACCAAAATACAATGATTTACCTATATAAATCCCTTATACGTCCTCAACTTGAGTACGCTGTGGCTATATGGAACCCATTATATAATAAATATGACAAAAGTATTGAAGTTGTACAAAAAAAGTTTCTCCGTCGTATTTTTTATAAGTTTCATCGTCAGCGGTTGTCATACACAGATCTTTTAATAAAATTTCACTTAATAGACTTAAAATCCAGGCGCACACAACTGGAAGCAATGCTTCTGTACGATTTATGCAACAACAAATATGACTGCATGAATATCATTGGTAATATAAATTACTCTGTACCTCTCCGTGCCCAGCGGCGGTCATCGCGCGCCAAGCCTATGTTTGCAGTTGGTACACCTCGTACTAATGCAGGCATTAGATGTCCACTGAGACGAATGCTTGAAACGCATAATAAGCTGTTTCAAGACCTAGATATGTATAGTGTTAAAGCACACTCGTATAGGAGACAGGTGCTTAGTGTTCTTACAACATCAGATACACACACATACACACAAGTAACACACTAACTGTATATTTTATATATATATATTATTTATTTATTTATTGCTTTTAATGAAGTATAACACTTATATCAGACACAAATATACTTTTGCTATATGGATATTTATTTATGTAAATAAAATTGTGTTATGTAGGGTATTTATTATTTATGTATGCAAATAACTTTTATTTTATTGCTGTTGTACAACCTGTATATATAAGATTGTGACTAGCCCAATGATGTTTAAATGGGTTTCACGAAGATGTAAACTGAAACACTATGTGTGGCCAGCAATGCTGGGTTTGTAATGAATAATTATTTTTAAATAAGGATGTTTTTTGTAAATGTATTACATACCTGTTTGTGGCTCAAAATAAATTAAAAAAAAAAAAAAAAAAAAAAGACTGTCAAACCTGTCTGTGGCATCCCCAAAACCTTAAAGTAGTTCATAGAATACATATACTTACAAAGTTTGAATAGTGTATTGCTGATAGTTTCGGAGTAAAAAGGGTATGACATACGGACGGACAGACAGAGACTTGACGAATCTATAAGAGGTCCGGTTCTTTGCCATTTGGCTACGGAACCCTAAAAATTAACAAATTTCCTTAATTTTCTCTAACGTTTTTAACGATGGATTACGATATTGTTTTCCCTTAACAAGTCTCATTATAAGAAGCATTATCGTGTATGTATGGAACGAATAACCATTAAACTAAAAAGGTGTCAATCATAAAATGTGAAAAAAAAGTTAAATAAATAAAGTTAAATACTTATTAATTCATTTTATATTAGAATACGGAGACAAGCAAAATGTTTTTGTTATCCTAAACAGTAGATATTATTCTTCTGAAACTGTTTATCTGAAAGGAAAATAAAACAACACTTTATCATACTTAAGGAAAACTATTTATAGAGTCGCCCGGTTGCGTGCCCTATCAAATGGTTAAGCTAGCATGTCCCTTTTTGAAACGTGAGACAGGTAGTTAAATAACTGAGGGTTGCGAGAATAATATGAATGAATAAACTAGGCTAGACGTGGCAAGTCCACATGAATATCATTTTTTCATGAAACATCAAGTGGGTGGTGCTGTAAAGGATGTAGGAGACCTTAGTCATCCACGCGGGCCCAGACCAGATTAATGGACATCACCAACAAGCTTTGAGTTTCTTCGTGGGCGTACCCAGGTTTCTTCATGATGTTTTTCTTCACCGTAAGAGCCTATGTGTATGTATGTGCTCCTTGGGATATGGTTACCTATATAGCTCTCTTAGGATATTTATTATATACTAATCCACTTAAAGCGTCGGTGGCTCAGTAGTGTGGACTGTCGCCTTCCTACCGGGAGGGCTGAGGTTCAAATCCCGACACGTACCAATGTATTTTCGAATTTTCGAAAAATATATGTACGTTATCCGACGCTCTTACGGTGAAAGAAAACATTGTGAGGAAACCTTCATGCACGCCTGCGAAGAGATTCGAAGGTTGTGTGTGAAGTCGTCCAATCCGCACTGAGCCCGCGTGGACGACTAAGGCCTAATCATCCTATACGGGTAGGCTCGTGCCCCTCGGTGGGGACGTTTAATGAGCTGATGATGATGAATCCACGTTGGGATCGCGAGATGGGTTACTTTACAATCTTACCAAGTTTTTTCAAATATTTTGTCATAAGTTAACAATACTTACATAAAACAATACAATGTCTGCCAAAAAACACAACAGCACTTTTTTATTAAAATAACATAACAACAATCAACCTCGAGTTTCAAGGGGTACAACAAATGTACCCGAATACTGGTCATAAGATGCCTGGCAAACCAATAGAGCTATATTTATATAATTATGATACACCAAATACACATTTGAGACCCTAGAAATACGGTAAGTATTACTTGAGCATCGACAACGTCAATATATTTCTCGATAATGAATTATTATTCAGATGAAAAATATACCGTAATCTTTCGATAGTTAAAAA
Organism: Leucinodes orbonalis; assembly: GCA_019425675.1. Classification (NCBI taxonomy): domain Eukaryota; kingdom Metazoa; phylum Arthropoda; class Insecta; order Lepidoptera; family Crambidae; genus Leucinodes; species Leucinodes orbonalis. The sequence goes on along the minus strand of PQWD01004932.1, from coordinate 19,141 downwards.
CACTAACATCAATTAACATTCTAATATCTGTTAGTAATGTAATCAATAACATATTGAAGTCCAAGAACTACTGCGATGAATAGTATACTACTTAAGCTTTGAACAACTTGCATGAAAAGCGGTTTGGAAACATCATCATCATCAGCTCATTAAACGTCCCCACCGAGGGGCACGAGCCTACCCGTATAGAGTGATTAGGCCTTAGTCGTCCACGCGGGCCCAGTACGAATTGGACGACTTCACACACAACCTTAGAACCTCTTCGCAGGCATGCATGAAGGTTTCCTCACGATGTTTTCCTTCACCGTAAGAGAGTCGGATAACGTACATATATTTTCGAAAATTCGAAAACACATTGGAACGTGTCGGGATTTGAACCTCAGACCTCCTGGTAGGAAGGCGACAGTCCACACCATTGAGCCACCGACGCTCTTGGAAACATAATTTGTATGAAACGTGATTTTGTGCAAATTTATTGAATGATATGAATTTAATTGGTTTCGTGTCGACCACGTTCTTAACTTTCTAAATTAGGATAACGGTTTGCTGGTGAGTGATTAACAGTAAGATTTTCTTTCATATAATAAATAAAACTGTTTATTTAAATTTCTTGCTCAAAACAGTTTTGGTATTTCTTTCAGAAACTGGTAGAGATAGTAATTAGATAATTTGGCAACGAATTTGGATGAATGAGATATATAGATAAGGTAAGGTTCTGGAATCTTAAAAACTAATCCTATAATCATGTTCAGCACCTATTTTGTATACATTTGTAGGATAAACTATTTACCAATTAATATTAATCTGGAATATGTTAAGCCGTTATCCTTATATGCAAAGCTCAATCAACACGTACGAATAGTCGATTTCCTAATGAAGCATAAGCGTAATTGAGGAATTAGGCTCGGGTATAGCTGGCTATAATTAACTCAAGATTTAAGGGAAATTCTATCTGTAGCTGACTTTTTTATTATTTAGTGCTATCCCGTTAAATTCCAGAACCGGAATGTCGACGAATTTACGAAAAAAAGATCTGAAATATTATATTTTCTTGTTAGTGTTTTTATTAAATATTATTCAATAACAATTTTATAAGGCATGTAAAAGTGAAGAATTCATTGTCTCGTTCTTCACGAAATAAGACAGTACTTGAATCCTTTTGTTAATTTATTTTAAATAGACAGAGAACTTTCAAACGTAAAAAAATACCATCTTTAACAAACTATTCAAAATAATGAAATCCGAGATAATATTAATTATCATTATTAAAATATCAATAAAACTTGTTCAACATTTACATTGCGAGTATTTTTATACGAACATTTTGGGATACCATACCATATATGTTCCTTTCTAACTAAAACTTGGTGCAACATCTGTGTAACCCACATATTTTAACGACATTAAATATTTACGATAAATAGCTTTATTCTATAGAACATTACGTAATTACCATCAAACCTCTTGTTAGTGATATATACGCTATACTAATATCCTGCCAAGAGCAACATGTCGCTCACTGATATCCCGATGTGACGGAAATCCTGTGAGATGATAAGACCCTAATTTCTATCATAGATGTTAAGAGAATTAGCCCGGCAACATCAGTGCGTTATATCATTTTTTATATATATTTTGTGAATTGATTAATCCAGTACACTATACAAGAAGAGATTTTATATTTAATTTTCCTAATTAAGATTTTATAACCCTATTTCATATGTCCCTCTTGAATGTTCTAGGATAACAATGACGGGATTATACATAGAATTTAAATAGCATTTGTCTATTTCTAAATAAATATTTTTTGGAAAAATCATAATTACTGTTAATGTTTTTTGTTTAGAATGTTTTATAATATCATCTACTAATTGAAGGCGTATAATGTCCTCAGACACAATGTCTGAATGACCTTTTGAATATTAAATTTTGCACTATCAATATCAATTCATTATAATTATGAGATATCTGTATTGCCTTCAATATTTCAATTAACAAGTCAGAAACGTTTAACTACATGGCACAGGTTTGGTCCCACAGTATGGGTTTATAGGGAAATTGGAGTTCCATCCTTTTGCGGATAAATCCTAAATTCTGAAACTGTGCTCCAGCAAATGTAGGCAATATACAATGCATCTGCATATCTAATAGTCTCCAATAATTTAATCTGACTACCATACCATACCACTATTCCATTTATTGAAACTGTGCTGTATCAAAAAAACATCCAAATAGCGTCGACAAATCATATTTTTTATTGCCAATTCCAATATGAACTGCTCTGCCAGCGACCATCCTTACGCTGGTATTAATGGCATGAATCTGTTTTCAGCTCTACTGCTATTAGTATAGAGTATCTTACTGCGTAATATATTAAATACTTGTGATTTTACTGTCCAATGGGTTTCATCGTCTTTGAGATAAATGTGCCTGATTAGACTAACCTAGTCTAATGATGCGCTTTTACCAATCTTGGTTAATCTGATAGTCTAAGGTTCCAAATTATGTTTTGGCTGTACTTGGGATGTATATTTATTTTGAATTAATAATTCTAAAACCATAGCTGGAGTTTTAGTTTAGATGCGAGTAATTTAATTAAGATTGGGTTACTATTTACCAAATAAATAGTTAATTATAAAAAGTGTTGTTCCTATGTTTGATTCAATTCCACGTAGCTCATTTAAGACAGTCTCTAAATCAACTGAAATCTTTTATAAGTACCTTAATATACTCAGACACTCACAGTGTCATCTAGCCCCAAAATAAGCACCTAGCCTAATATAGGTGGATACTTAGCAAGGAATATGAATAGGCAAACATATTTATTCATTTCTTTGTTAATATAAACACATTATAAATAAAAAAATACACATATACACACAATACACAGGCTCACCTGTATCTGAAGAGCCAGGAAACTCATAGGCGACAATACGCTCGTTGGAACCAAACTCCAGAGTTTGGAGCATCGGCGTAAAGTCGCCTGTCTACCAGTTTTCTATAAGGTGTATTTTGGAGAGTGCGCGCAGGCACTTCACAGCTTGATACCACCCTCCACATTTTACCACAGGACCATAAGACGCCGGGAGTGCTTTCATCCCCATATGGACTTTCCAGCAATTCGCACTAAGCGGTTCGCTGCGTCTTTTTTGGTTCGCACAGTTCGGGAGTGGAACGCTCTTCTTGCTTCTGTGTTTCCAGAGGCTTATAACCTCGGTGAATTCAAGGCCAGAGTGAATAGGCACTTTCTGGGTAAACGTGTACCATCATAGGCCTCGTCATCGCTTACCATTAGACGAGACTAAGGCCAAACGTAAACCCATTGATAATTAAAAAGAAATCTGGAGACTTATCGCCATCTCTTAAGACAGTATTACGATTATGATACGTCAACACATTTGTTATAGAAAAAGCACAGTAATATTATTGTAACACTGTTTCATAGATGACAGTAAACTCCTGATTGGCTTAGATTCCAAAACTTGTGACAGAAAGATTGTAAGTCACAGAATCTTTTATTTTCACTGCCGGTCTTTCCCTTCAGCCTAACCATTTATAGGTTAATAGGCTTTTTCTACGCAAGCTCGCTTCATCTTAGAGCACCTCTCTTTCACTAGGATAGTCTGTGCTCAAGAGCAAGCCCATCTTGAATAAAAAATAAAAAAACAGTTATTCAAACAAAGATATTATGGCGGAGCTATTACGCAAGTGACTTATACATTTCACTCATATGATGTTACTATATAAAATAATAAGTTTTTTTTTATTTCAGGTAAGAAATTGGTTCTGCAGAATCTCGAAGCTAGCAGAACATAATCACAGTAAGCTTTTGATTAATCGCTGAATTATGAAGACAGCTAGCGTGTTATAAATATTTACGTAACATATTAGTTTCGAGTAAATGATGACTGGCCTAATTAATCGGATCGATAACTATGTTTGTTCCTCAAATATGGAGGCAAGGGTCTACAATAGTGATTTTACTATCAGCAATCGAGTGTCTATATTTGGCATAGAATTTGAACGTCGGTGGCTCATTGATGAGGAGTGTCGTCTTCAGATTCGTAATACCAATGTATTTTCGAATTTTCGGAATTATAATATGTATGTTTATCCGCACTGGGCCCGCGTGGACGAGTAAGGCCTTTACACATTTTTTACTGTCTAAGTAACACAAATAAATATTAATATCACTTTATTGTGCGCTTAAGAACTGGAGATGTGTAGATCTCATAGTAACATCACTTAGATGAAATTTAATTTACCGTTCCCCAAAAACAACAAAATTTTCTAATTTCGATTTGCCAGTCATATATGCTTATTTTAATTTACGCAATAGTAATCACTAAACCGAATTTTAGCACCACTTAAAAGTTTCGTAACTAATCTTAAAATTGGGTTGAGATAAGCCGGTGAAGATACTGTTACACTTTACTCCCAGTTTTAAGGCCTATGTTCCATTGTGATTGTAGTTACGCCTGTTCGCCACAATCTTCACATTAAGCAGTTAGGTGAGGAAAAGCAGTTACCTATATAAGACTTGATGTGAAAAAGCTTATACCAGTTTTGAATGACACCTGCTTTCTCTAGAAGCGTATGTAAGTAAACTGTGTTTTAATAACAATTGCCGTCAGAGTATAAACTTTTTTTTTCTACTCTCTAGTACATAGGTATTGATAAACGTTATATATTACAATGTACATATAAATCTTGAAAACCGGTCTGATTTATTTGATCTTAAAAACTTGTTACATAAACCAAGTGAATATGTATCCTTAAGATTTACGTTTTCGTATTTACGCCCGAGTATTCGATACCTTCTCACAAGTTAAGCGTTACTCTTGTAAAGATCCCGCTTTTATGGCATCCATCTAACTTTTTGTAAGGAATCCCAAAGCGGTTACTGCCACGTTATTGTACCTTTTTCACATCTTTTAACGCTTCAGCAAAGTTAATTTAGATGCTATACAAAACAAATTATTTATAGCTTATTTATGAAACGTGACGAAACCATGAAGTGAGGAAACAGTCTTTTTAAAAGTTTTTTTAAAAAGACTGTTTTTCAATCAGGTTATCTAAAGATTTGCTTATGATGACACTTTCACAACAATAGATTCATCATCATCAGCAGCTTATAAACATACCTACCGAGGGGCACGAGCCTACCCGTAAAGGGCGTTAGGCCTTAGTCGTTCAGGCGGGCCCAGTGCGGATTGGCTCACTTTACGTACAATCTTAGAATCTCTTCGCAAGCATGAGGAGACTTCACGATGTACATAATTAAGTACGTAATTTCGAAAATTTGTAAATACATTGTACATTGTACATCGCGGACTTGAACCTGCACCATCCAGATCGGAAGGCAACAGTTCACACCAATGAGCCACCGATGCTCATAAATAGCCTAAGAAAACTAAAATTAAGGGTCTCAGCATTAAAATTTTAGTAGCCGAGCCAAGCTCTCTCTCGAGTGCCCTTATGCTTTAAAAGTACTTTGAAATTCCTTGTCAATCAGTAGACATCGGCTGTAATAGGAGTGCCTAAACCGATCGAAGGTTAATTGAAAATCTATTGATTGTGACTGTCGGGATGGTATATTAAATAGGTGTATATCAATACACACTGCCTCCATGGTCCTGTGAGCACAACCTTTGGCTTAGATCGCTACGTGACCCGGAGGACATGAGTTCTAATTCCGCAAGAAAATGTCACTGTGCGATTTTTCTTATCTTGGTTAGGACAATCCAGGCCGAATCATCTGATATTCGGAACAGGAAGATTAGTGCTTCGGGCGACGTTAAGCTGTCGGTTGCGACTACAATCTTAGACTGGTAGTCGTTAACCAAAAATCCGCATTGGGACCGCGTGTTGGGTTACGAATCAATATTCCCATAGCTATAGTATGCGGGAAAGCCTGTGCTTTGCAGTGGGCCTTTATTAGCGGATGATGATAACTCAATATAAAGGCTTTGTCTCGTAAAAATCCATGCATGTACAAAAATAAAATATTTAAAAATTATTTAATAATATGTTGTTACCAATTTCGAGTGATTCCTAGTAGATAGTTCTATCACTTGAATAAATTCAATAAAGGAGTAATCGCTTAGAGTCGATTTTTAAAAAATCATTTTCTCTGAACTCCTGCCATCAAACCTTCCTTGTCTTGAGCACTCAAAAAGGATTTTCACTAATTTCTCTGGTCTCTACCATCAGACCCTGACTTCCATAAAATGGGATCACCTCTGAAGTATTCTCTATCGAACAAAAAAAAACATTCAAATCGGTTCATAATCGACGAAGATATCTTTGAATAATAATGGTAATAAAACATATGTACTGTCGAATTGGATAACCTTCAGTTTGAAGTTGATTAAACGCTATTTACAGGCATATCTTTTCTGAATTCACAAAAGGTCATGCCCTATATATGATGTTACATGTTAACGCGTAATGCGTACATAAATGCAGTATGCGGTCAACAAATGCGCCTCCATAGCAGGCGCACGTAGCTCCATCCGAGCCCGTAATATCCGACACCAGCCAATGAATGTAGCTTCTAAATTGTCCACAAACTTGATATGTTGCATGAGCGGACTAGTTCGTGACAGTAATTTCAAGTAACGTTTACATTTTCAAGAGCATATGGCTCCATTTATATCAATAGATTGCACCTATATGTTGTTTTGAACTTATGAAATATTCACAAAACACTTTACATATATAAGAAATGAAAAGCAACATCATAATCATGTAGTATAATAAATGTGCAAGCTCTCTTAAAATGTAACTAAGAGAAAAATAAACTGAATGGAATGGTCCACGATAAATAGACTAATTTTTCAAAGTCGTCCTGGCTAAATAAAACAAATGAGTAAATTTCTTAAAATATTTTCATTGCATGAATTCTTGACGTGGAGGTTCATAAAACGCTACAATATATGGTAGTACCAGATTACAATCTCATTTGGCATGAAAAATCTAAATAATCCTGGTTTTCTCACCAACTTTCATAAAATATGCGAGAGCCATGCTTTGGCGGCTTCGTAGTGATATTACGGCCTACCAAGCAACCAAAGGGAAAAATCGTAGGTGATCGAGGTTACCAGAGACCGAATGCTCTTTCCTCTCCTTGCCTTGCCTTTTTTCTCCAACTTTTTTATGTTAACAATGCACTCGTTCCTCCTTCGGGGCAACTAAACAATTTACCCGATGACTTAAGATTGTAACATGGACCGGTGGCTTAACGTGCTATCCAAAGCACGGAATCATCTTTCTTGAACCCCATTTGATGCAATGGTTGAGAAGTCAGTTACTACACCAAGGGTTCCGGGCTCGACACCCGGGAAATTCAAACATTTGTGCGCATAAACATGTCCTTTTTCACTGGTAAAAAAAAGTATATAAGTATGTCTATCCGTTGTTAAGTATCCATATGACAGCCTTATGCGTAGTTCGGGGCTAGATAGCGATGTGTGATTGTCAGTGGATATTTATTATATTTATTTATTTTCGGACAGTCAGGTGATTAACCTGCGATGTCCTAACCAAACTAGCACAATCGCACATTTCATCGAGGCATTATAACCCATGCCTACCTACTAATTTGCCAACAAATTAAATAATAAACAAATAAAATTTATCATAAAAGGAAGAAAATCTGGATCTAAGGTGATAATCACAACAAGACTGAAACGCATAAATCTCATAAAATCGCGTAGTCTGATTCGTAACTCACAAGGCGACATCAAGCCGAGCTCCGGCCATGAATGTCGCGCGTAAATCGTACGGAACACTGATACAAAGCATCCGATTGCTGTCCGTAGTATGTGCATACTATAACATAAAGGTAGCAGGCATATACAAATGATAATTAATACTTACATTAAATGACCATACACTTGTACGTATGATTTTACGTAGTTAATAATTGGAAAATTACTGAGAAAATGGTTTTTGTAAAACATCATATAAATCAATAGGATCAAATAGAGCGTCGGTGGCTCAGTGATGTGGACTGTCGCCTTCCTACCGGGAGGGCTGAGGTTCAAATCCCGACACGTACCAATGTATTTTCGAAAAATATATGTACGTTATCCGACGCTCTTACGGTGAAGGAAAACATCGTGAGGAAACCTTCATGCACGCCTGCGAAGAGATTCGAAGGTTGTGTGTGAAGTCGTCCAATCCGCACGGGGCCCGCGTTGACGACTAAGGCCTAATCACCCTATACGGGTAGGCTCGTGCCCCTCGGTGGGGACGTTTAATGAGATGATAATATAAATCAATTAGACAACATACTTAGTGCTAAGAAATATAGAAATAATCAAAGATAGATAAATAGATACATTTCTTAATTGCATAAAATGCAACATGAACATAAAACTTTCATAAGGTTTAAATTTGAACAGCCATTTTTCTATTTTAACAAAGTACCTATATTGCGGAACTGATTGCTTCATAAAACTTATTTGATCGTTATTATAATAAAGTTTATTTAAACTGTTCCTTACTTCAGTAGTTATAGTTACACCAGCACGAAATTATCTTTGGTGGCAGACGTAGTGAAAAAAGATCCTATGTTGTGAATTAATGTACGCCAGGAAAGTTTTGGACCGTAAAAAGTTTTCAGAAGTGTTGGCTTTTTCATAAATAATGCATAATATAACGTCACACCTTTTTCCCTTAGTAAACAGATCTAAGATGCTCCCCTTGGCTACGATACACATGCTATGCTTTATACGCATAATTGTTCTTAAGCATGAATTGATCTTCAAATTTGATCGTGAAGGCTTTTTTTATTACTTTACATGTATGCCTAATTATATAGTGAGTTCTAGTAAATGAATAAAGGAATTGAAAAAAGGCCTTGCTTTATTCATTTTCATCATCATAACATTTAAACGGCCCACTGCAGGGCATAGGCCTTGCTGCACAGCATAGCTATGGGGAGATTGGGCTGTAACCCACCACGTAGTCCCAATGCAGATTGGTGGGACCAACTTAAGATTGTAGCTCGGACCAACGGCTGGAAGTGTCCTTTTTTTTTGGTAAATCATCTGATTTTATTTATTTAATAAGACAAAAACAGGTTACAGTCAACATAAAAATCCAAATTACATAGCCAAATTTAGGGGCTTAACTATAACCTAGGAACATTGCGTCCTAACTAGACAAACAACAATTTGATAAAGATAGGTTACATTTTTACACAAAAATATGTTTAAATGATTCATCCTGCAATGTCCTAAGTAGGAAAAATCGAACAGTGACGTATTAAACGGGATTCTAACCTGCGACTTGCTCACGCAGCCGAACGCTGTCCCCACTAGTTCACGAAGGCAATTTTTAGTAGGTCAATTTGAATTTTTCTTTGACTCCCAATTTTTTCGTTTCCAATATATAAACCGATAAAAATAACTACAGACAAAAAAAATACAAAAAATTATTTAAATTAATTTATTCGGCAGAATGTTGGTTACAATATCAGTTACGAGCAGGATTTACGCCCATACACGGCCGCAGCCCGCGATCGCAACAACGTGAATGGCAGAGGTGCGATTTATGCGCGCAAACCGGCTGTTCCCAACAATATGTTCATAATTCAATTTTAACTGCTGCACTTCGAAAAGATAAAGCTTTATAAGATTTTTGATCATTATACTTTAGGTCTTATATCGATAACTATTGAGATGACAATGTTTGTATTTTAATTTTGAATATAGCGACGATACTACGTATTATTCAGTAACCGTTAGTGCAAATAAATTGCCGTAGAGAAGACAGTTACAAAAATCGTTTCTCAAATGTAGCGTAAAAATTGGAGAGATGCAAACAAATGCCACTAAACGTACCTACAACTAAGACAGATTTATGGGCTTATATTCAGACAGGCATTAGCCTGAGTATAACTCAGAAATATAGGGAGTGGGACTTTCCATTTTAATTCTACAACTCATAAATTAAAATATTTATAATACTTATATTTATTTATATTATCAATGTTTAGAATAAAATATTTTATACACGTAAATAAAGATTTCCGTCATTAAAATATTGACAGATCTTCAATTAATTGACAGATGTAATTATTCAGTATTAACTAATCGAGTCTGAGCAATCAGAGGATGTGTGATTGTATTCATGGCACAAACATTGGCTTAAGCACATATACCATAGCATTATATTAACTTTGGACTTAACGAATTACTAATTAGACAAATATACGAATAGTACGTAGATACGCTGTTATTACCGTAATACTGATTTAGCGCATTGGATTTTGCCAATAGTGGTATTGCAAGCTACGTGCTCAGTAATGCGTAGTTTACACTACGTACCTATATATTCTGGTACCTACTCTGGCAGTCTAATGTACATGATTATATTTATACTAAGCGATTAAAATTATTCGTAAACTAGCTTTATACTGCAATTTAAATTAAAACTAATAGTACCTATATCGAAAGAAAAAATTAGGTATAGTAACAGATTAGAAACTTAATATTATTTTATTTTATTTTTTTATATAATAATAATAATTTTTGCCTTTTTATTTTTCGTTGGTTCCAGTCCGAGGAAATCCTTAACCCTGGTCTAACGGCAACTTTCCAAAACTCCGAGCGACCTCAGAGTAAAAGATAGATGGTAATTGTTAGAAGACAATGAGTAGATAAATCACCATGTGTTGTATATTAGTTGTAGAAAGTACAAGGAAATTGAGGTCGGCATACTTCCTTAACACTGAAATAATTAAAAAACGAACGCGCAGTGTAATCGAAACAACAGACGGTGGCCAACTGCGCGCATAAATCACATTGGCAACATCAGGCTGCGGCAATGGATGTCACGCGTAAATCGTCGGCAACCCTGATATGTTGCGTCCGAGTGTCGCCCGCGGTACTAATGCTAAGCAATGCGTTTGTCCCTATTTTGAGGGTGGTGCGGTTAATGAGTGCTGCATTGTGCGATTTTAATCCTTTAAATCATACTCTCTGTATTAATCTCAAATGTAAACAACATTTGAGGGATTAATACGGAAATGTACTTAGTTCTACTCTTTTCTTGGTAATAAGTTCATAGCTGCTAAAATACCGGAGTTTAATCAAATGAATAATGTTGGCAATTAAGCACTCCCTCCCTCACCCGTCGGATAAGTAGCACGGTGCAGTCGCGAACTTATGTAGTTAAAATGTAGTCATAGTATCTAATTATGTTTTACTACCTTTCTTATAATTCGACCTGGCACCCGCTGTAATGATGAAGCACAACTCTTACGGCCATATACACTTTCTACTTCTGGTAGAACCAAGTTTTCAATTTCTCATAGATTTTGACTTTTTCATCGCCGGTGACGGTATCTGTTTTTTGAAATCCAGACATTTAATCAACTTTTACGTATTTTATGTATACCTAAGTTCATCGTTTTTATGTCACGATAAACATATGGTCGGATACCATCCCAGGCTTGAGTAGCCAACCAACTTCCTCTAGCAACCTTCTTGAAACGAGAGAGTTCACCCGATAACCAATTTCATGTTGACATTGAAACACAGAACGACAAGTATAAAGTCACAAGACATTATTGGCGACAGAAGGATATCATATTTTTTATGTATTTATCGATAACTTTTTAAATGAACTTGCGAATAATATAAAAGCAGTGTAGATGGTCAAAGAATCGCCGGGGATATGTCCCCAGGCTGTTTCCATTGTCTTTCCTCGATAACGTATTATATATGTAGATAGATAGCAGAACTACAGGCCTCCCCTCACAGAATTTCATATCATATGCCACGCAAACCTAAAAAATAATAATTATTATTTTTGAATTATTAATCATCATCAGCTCATTAAGCGTCCCATCGATGGGCATGAGCCTACCCGTATAGGATGTTTAGGCCTTAGTCGTCCACGCGGGCCCAGTGCGGGTTGGACAACTTCACGCACAACCTATAAATATCTTGAAGGCGCAGGTTTCCTCAACATGTTTTCCTTCACCGTAAGAACGCCGGATAACGTACATATAATTTCGAAAATAAATTGGTACGTGACGGGATTTGAACCCCGCCCTCGCGATAGGAGGGCAACAGTCCACAACATTAAGCCACCGACGCTCTATTATTAAATATTTATTTATTATCACTTAGAAAAAAGTAAAGGATTTTTTTATGTGACATAGTGAACAGAACCGTCATGACGCTCACCTGATGGTAATTGATACGCGTGACCATAACAAAATGACATTAAAGGCTACCATAAACTGTAAAAAAAAATTAATCCATTAATGCCGCACTGCGCCCGACACCCAAGACAACAGATGTAGAGGTCTTTTGTACCTGGTAATTTCACTAAATAAACACGGGTAACCATATTAAGCAGTAATATTGGATATCAACTAAGCATTCACTACTAACGGCTATTCTGAATTGGAATTCGCTCCAACGCTTCCACTAATTAAGGATATGTATTGCAGATCTGATACATGGAACATAATGTCTTCACTAATTCGCCAATCATGTCAGAATATATATTTATGGAATATAAATATATCTATATGGAAGGAATATAATCTATATGGAAGGAGTAACGCACGGTTTTGTTCTGCATCTAAATAAAAACAAGAGAGACCTGAATCTTGGCAAAAAATCCCACCCATGTTTTCGGCGTCGTATTTCGTTCCAATTACGTCAATGTTGTTACTGATTTGTAAGCCTTACCTACCTGAGGATGTGAGCTGAATAAAATGGTTTCAGGGGCCCGCAGTCGTTCTCCATGGTCATTACTGTGGGATTTATTACGGAACCATTGAACAAATGTCGCTGGTTTTCTTACAGTTATTACTTCGGTACGTCTCGCAGCCATGTTCTCTGGTAATGGGATACGAGCATTGATCTATTACGTGTGTAAGATGTTATTTATTTAGTGATATATTATTGTTATGGGTTGTTATTGTATTACAAAAAAAACAGGACATGTTGTGAACGAATTGGTTCATAAGTGAAATTAATCGGGACATGTTTTCAAAATAAACACCAAAATAACTTAAACAGTCATAGGTTGCGTCCCACTCCAGAATCCATGCTTTACCACATAACATGACTATAGAAAGATTGACTCTAACTCATCACGCTAGCCCATTTCGGATTAGATAACTGTAGGTAAAATTATTAGTGAACAATAATTTTTTCAAAGCTTTTGATAACCAAAAGGTTCCCAAAAGCAATGATTATTCAATTCTGTCTATTGGATATCCATCTTAAAGCAGTCCTAGTTTTAATAATGTCGATTAGCGAATCACGAACCCGAGCGAGACGAAGTCTTTGTGGGAACTCTTAACTGGGAGTCATTTATGATGCTGAGGTATTACTAAGTGGTAGACGTGGTACCAAGTTGTCTAGGTAGGAACCCCCACAGTGTCTGATATCGTCCCGTTAAATAGAAGTTTTGCACTTCTGTGTTTCGGGATGAGGGTATTGTAGCTAGTATAATTACCGGTTATAAGAGACCTAACATCTGATGTCTCGGATGACGGGCGCAGTGCGGCGTTGATGGAGAATAATAACTGACTATCTTTGTTGGTAATTAATACCAACCCCAAATGCCCCTCTGTCATGATCAGGCGTATCATTCACGATCAGTTTAGCGTCCTGACCAACGGCGGATCCAGGGGGAGAGTCATGGGGGTCTTGACACCCCCCGAGCTATTTTTAAGTAGAGTACTTAAAATAGCTCAGGGGGTCATGACCCCCATGACCCTCCCCCTGGATCCACCGTTGCAGGTAGTTAATACTGCCCCTAAATCTATAATTTTCCAATTATGAGATGACCTTGTTTCATACAATCGACATGAATACCTATAAGCACTTTTAAAATTGGTACTTACTCAGCTAAAACAACGTACAAAATTGTAAAGAAAAATGTTCATATGCTAAAGCAAACCCCCCTGGCGCCTAGCCTTGATCCGCCCTTGGTCCTGACCGTCATGTATACTTTGTAACAAAAAAATACAGTCGGCCCAATGAAGCATTGGTCACCTCCAGCCCACTTTTTATCTTTTCACTTATCATCTTAGTTCAGTTCGGTATAATGGAGCAACCTTGTTTTCCTGTTAGAACATTATTTGAACATCCATTCTAGATGCTAAGATCTTTTTGTTACTAGATATTCTAAGAGGCGTACAAATATTCATTATAATGGCGTACTAAGTAAGGATAAAAGGTCCATTAGACTTATAGTAATTTCATTGGTGTATTTTGGTAATAAACAGTTTTCAAGTAACTGTGGATACAATTTTTAATTATTATTTTGAGCAAGACATGCCAAGAAGTTCACTAATGCAAAGTACTTTCATCTTCACTTTTATTACTTAGTCTCACCAACGCGGTAATTTGATGATGTATATCGTGGAACACTAAGTGTGACTCTTCTGGTTATATTACAACCAGAGTCAGCCCGAAATGTCATAGATGCACACGTAGGTACTTTATTATACAAACACATATGAAATGAAGCTGATAAATATAACTCAAGGTAACATGTAATTATTTAAAAGTAACACAGCAATTTAATTATTCTATGAACTGCTCCGGCTGACAAAAAACGTTAATTACTCTTAAATATTTGGTCCATTACACCAACGGTGTGGAGATAACTCTCCAACTGAATTAGTTACTTACTAAATAACTCTTTGCGGTGAATATTGTATGCTACAGTAATTAATTTAATGAAACTTTTTGCAATGGTATTAACGAGCTCATCTATTGAACTTCACCATGTCATGTATTTTGTAATTTCTCTGAACGGTGGAATTACTGGATACCGTGACAAAGGATCTTTAATAAATAAATATCTAGTGACGCACACACAGCGTCATCTAATTGAGGAGCTTGTATTTAGGTACTTACTGATGAACATAATATATATATATATATATATATTATTATATATATATAGTATATATATATAGTGTATATATATATATATATATTTATATAGTTGTATATATATATATGTGTGTGTGGTGTGTGTATGTGTGTAAATATCAACATACATATTATACATAAACACCCAGACCATTACAAACAGACATATTTGTGCACATAAATATTTGTACTGCCCGGGGATCGAAATCGAATAGCCGACGTCTCGACCATTACACCAAATGGGTCGTCACAAGCTAGCAACACTAGCTAGCTTTACTTTTTTACTTTACAAGTTGTACAAGCGAATGCTCAGTGGTCCCACTATTGGAATTACTGATGTATTTATTATATTCCTACAATTATTTTTAAATATCTTAAGTCTTCTCCGAATTCTCCGGAAATATTCAACTTTTACAAGTATGGAATAGTAAGAACATTATATTATAGACTACTATATTTTGAATAGATAAAACAAGGTAATCTTAGAGATTGAACACCTTCTTAAGGGCCCTCGATATTTCTTAAATAATAGTTGATTCCTTATGTTATCCTATTCAGTAAGTCATATTTAGGTTTCTTTACTAGTCTTCAATTTACGGGCTACTTTATAAAAAAATACTACATAACTATGTTATGAAAGTGATACTAAACCCTTATTTTTACTTGTGACTACAACAAAATAAGCAAACCACATTTATTCTTGACGTAATTATACGATTTGATTACTGTTACAGAAAAATATTAATAATAATGCATTTTATGATTTCACTAAATTCTTTTACGCTTTGAAAAACTTCTTGAACATTAAACATTAATATTATCTGCATTACAACCTTATTTCTTTAATTTCATTAAGTTTTTATTTATTTTATATATTTTTAATGCTATATAAATTTAACGAAACGAGAATTTAAATGCCACTTTCCATGGTTATATATGACGAAGCAGATGAAGATAGAGCATGCTCACCATGATGTTTTACTTGACGGAGGCCGTATATTAGTCTACGTGAGTAATTCAATCTTAGCACATCGATTTATCCAGGCGTTATAATTAGTATCTCATCTTTAAATTACAAAATAGTAGATTCACTTAATAATTTTACTAATTACCCAGTCAAAGTGGCTAGTGGTCGATGGAGGTATAGTGCTAGGGATCATCCCGCGTGGAAGGTATTAGGGGAGGCCTTCGTTCAGCGGTGGACTTAAGCAGTAATGAGGAATATAATAACGCTGAAACTTACTAAGTTAACAAATAACTCCGGAGTTCAGAATTATTATAGGAAACAGTTACAACTTGATGAGCTTTCTGCTTGCTATCTTAGGAAAACATATTAATTAATTAGCTTTTGCTTTGAAACGGCCAAGCGTAACTTAAAGGGCATAATATATCAGTATTATTTTAATATCAATCACAAAATTTTATACCTCCATTATTCTGGCGTATTAGATCAGAAATCATATCCATCGCAATGTCAATAGTGAAAGGCGACTACTTTAAGTAATATACTAAGAGGTAGCTAACGATGCAAAACAGTTTCCGTTCATCTCTTGGTGCACCCATAAGTCAATCAATAACTGAAGGGATCTACGACGACATATTTGGTAAGAGCCGTCTTACTTGCTGAAACAACATGATGTCGATATTCCTACGTCACACATTGCAGTTGTATATTATCGAATAAGAATTTACTATTCAGTCTATCTATATTCAGCAATGTATATACTTTAATATGTGTTCAGTATTTCGAACAATAATTGTTTATGATCTTGGATTTTATTGAATCTAGCAAGATTATTTATTCTTCTCTATTCTCTTCAACCGGTTGCAGTCCACGTTGGACATAGGTCTCCCCCATTTTGCACCAGATGCTCCACTTTCCTCATCCAGTCTTCACCAGCGACCTTTCGCATGTCGTCGGTAACGCGGGCTGGAGGGCGTCTTACGCTACGCTTGTCAAGACAAGGACTACACTCCAGTACTCGTCTGCTCTATCGGTTCTGCGTACGTGACCGGCCCACAGCTACTTCAACTTGCTGATCTAGTGAGCAATATCGGGAACTTTGGTTCTCTTGCGGATAGTATCGTTTCTGATTTTATCCCTAAGAGAGACACCGAGCATGGTTCGCTCCATTGCGCGTTGAGTGACTTTAAACTTGTGAATCAATCCCGTAGACAGTGTCCATGTGTCAGCTGCGTATGTTAGAACAATTGTTTGTTATTTTTAAGATTTTTTAAATTGTATTGTTAAAATAAACATTAAACATATGTGTTTAGTCAATGTAATTCAGTTAATTAAAACCATCGCGGACTTTTTAAGAACATTCATTTACTAAAAGAAAATCTTTCTATTATTATTATGAGAATAATAACTGTAGTTTCTTGTTTGACATAAATTTGTTGAACAAGCGACTTTTTGCTAAATTACAAAAATGCTTAAATACTCGGCATGTATGATAAGATAACATAGGTACATTTTTGTCATCAGAAACGTTTATTATTTATTTATCGCGCCTATCTATAGACTATAACATGCTTTAACATGCAGCATTTTAGTTGAATAGCCTATAGGCAGCCTGGGTACGCAATGGGTGTGGGTGGGCAATCACAAAACTCTGATAATGGACTATTAAATGTGATTTAGTATGTATTTTATAAATATTTTTAGTTTTAAAAATACCAGCCTATATTAATATTTATTACTTAATCATATCAACATTTTTGGGACAAAATGTTTGGAGAGTTATACCTAAACCAAACGTTTTGAATTCGATTTCCATGCATTAAAAAACATTTCAGTACATGAACATGTAAATTTTTCCTAGGATTTTATATCCATGATACCTATAGATAGGATGACTGTGTTCAGTTTCGTAGGTCAATGTGTTTGTTATAAAGGCTATATGAAATGTATTGTAGCCATAGATCAAATATATTTATTTGATTAAAACAAAGTGATTATATTTTGTAACATTATAAATATATCTGATAACGTGATTTCGCTATGTATATATGTGTACAATCATTCAAAATTATTTGTTTGTATATTTCCTGATATTATTAGCGTATACTTATTTGAACGATTTTAATCCAACAATTTGATCTATTCCTAAAATCTCAACAGGCCAATAAAGTTTAGCGTGGAATTATCAAAGCATGTTACCAATTTAATGATACACATTCATTAAATTAATTTCAATTAATTAACACACATCGCCCCACGTGATGCGCGTTTAATAACACGTCAGTTACAGTCATGTCACGAATAAATAATTATTGTTTGAGGGCGGTGATATTAAACAGCCGGATCTAACTTGTCTTTGCCAATACATCAATCAAATGTCCACTGCAGTACATAGGTTTCCCCTATTTAGCGCCTAATAATCCAGACGGCTATAGGTCCGGCACCTTATATGACCGGCCCACTGACACTTCAACATCTTTAATTTTCCCTCGAATAACGTCTTCTCGTTTTATTCTATTACTTCTCTCTTTTCAATCCATCGCAGTTATTTCTGGACATAGGTCTCCCCCATTTTGCACCAGATATCCCGGTCCTCCGCTTTTCTAATCCAGCTTTCACCAGCGACCTTTCACAAGTCGTCGGTCCATCGCGGCCGGAGGGCGTCCTACGCTAGGCTAGCCAGGACGCAGTCTCCACTCGATAACTCGTCTGACTTAATTTCTATTTTCATCTCGTGCACTATCATGTTGTTTGACTTTAATACACCAATTAGTACTTATTTGACTTTACCCGCCCATTTTATTCTTCATATCGACTTTTCCTTAACAATAGCAAAAGGAGACTATTCCTTAACAATAGCAAAAGTAAAGGAATTTGCAATAAATTGATAATTGAATCAAAAATAAAACAGACTCTACGACCGTCTTAGAGAATAAAATATATTAATTCCAAGATATTAACTGTCTTGTTTCTAAAAGTAAAAATATAATTTAAAAGAAAGATTCACGCGTGTATGCGACCTTTGTTATCCTTTATTTATCTCCAGAAGCTCTGAAGTAATAATATTAAACGTTCAAAAGCCCAGTTGACGTTATAAATTGAGCGATTAATCAAGTGTTTTGTTTCCGAACTAAGTCTAATTGAAAAACTTTAGGCCTCTTAAAGGCCGGCTTATATTTCAAAACTTATTTGTTCGGAAGTTTATTTATCTATTTGGAGTCATGTTTATCCTAAGATACTGATTAATATTCGTACA
>PQWD01004930.1:32214-42357 GCA_019425675.1 Leucinodes orbonalis | reverse complement strand
TAATAAGTACCAATGCAAAAAAATACATCTCAATTCCCACCATAGTTAATGCACCTACAATAACATTATCAACTGTAAAATACATTTTCTAAATAATAAAAATATAAAGGATGACATCGCATTTTTATCAGAAATCTTATAACACGAAGGGACAAGACCGCAATCAGCGACGGACATAAAAACTTCAAAAAGTTCAACACGAGTACATAACTTCGAGGGTCGTCGACTGCCTTAAAAATCAGGGTCCTTTTGAATTCACAGCGGGTTGAAACTTGTTCGATAATAAACCTCATATATAATTTACACGTCCCTTTAAAAGTCCCCGTAGTAATTTGATATGCGGACTTTGTGTTCCGTTATTAAAATACTGTTAACTGAAATTCAATGTTAGAAATAAGTAATGAATCTTGGATTAGAGTAAAGAACTTAAATAAGTAATATCGTTTTAGGAGCGATTTCTACCACGCATTAATTGTTGGAAAAGAAAAACCAGGTATTGCACTATTTTATAGAACACTCGTGCAGTTACAGTGTGTTACGCATGATATGCACTCAAGAGCACCACACAACGATTTGATAAAGATAATATATTAATAATGCTTTATTAAAAATTGCGAAATACTTTTGCAAAAATGTAGACTTCACGTGGTTAAATTGCAATACGCTAGTTTTTGGGGCAGGTTAGATGAGTTTTGTTGAAAATTGTTTTATTGATTTTGTTGTTACTATAATGTTGTTCTATGAGCCCTGTATTGATGGTTAACTTTGCTATACTTTTTTTTTGAAGTAAATTTATATCTTTTTGTCTCAAGTAAGCAAGTGCTAAAGCCGATAACATCCACTTAACGCCATGGAATCAAAATTTTAGTCATCATTAAGATGACATCTGACAATATCGTAAAACAAACTGAAGATACTAAACCGTTACCAAATAATCTGAAATGTTTTATGAGTGTCACTGATCCTTTGACTGAATTTAATGTCAGTAAGTAATTTTCTGTTCACTAACGTGAAGAACTGATTTCAAAGCGTAAGTAAACAAGTTCAAAACATGTCCACCCACCTACTTCAATTTTCCAATTATGACGATGTCACTTTATTCCATTAAAGACATATTTCATAATACCACAAATCTTTATTAGATTAGTTTAAGATACCTTGATAAGGGTTATCGTTTCTACTATAAATTAACCTCATAAAAATCTTCTAGCCGTTAACTTTTAAATATTTGCCATTAACCATTATGAATTTAATGCAGAGACCTTGATAGGTCATAAATTGTTAATGGGATATAAATCAAAATGTTGACTAGACGTCAAAGATTATATTTTAAAGTTGTCGTTACATTGCAATGGGTAAGCAATTAACTACAGTCGCCCACTGAAACGTAAAAATAAAGTTCGAGTAGTACTAGCTCTGTTCCTTGAAATGAGTTAACTTACCTTACCTACAAAATCATTTTGTTTTTTGTTGTCATTTCATCCTTCACATTTCGTAATATAAATAAATATATCTGTTAATATAATTATCAAAAATCATTTTGAAAAGGACGTACCACTTATAAAATGTAAGTGCAAATAGCAGTTTTTATTATTAGTCCCAATCCAGTATAACCTTCTTTATGAACATCCTTATTTTTTATTTACAACGTCTGAGTAAATTTAAGTATATTAACGCATACGGAAAATATTCCATTCAATCCTCTAAGTGCTTTCTGCAACGTAATAAATCAGAATAATGATCAAATCAGTCTTTCGAACTGTCACAAACAGCACACGATTTACATTTAAAATATTAGCTTTAAACGTCGCAAAAACATTCGATAATTGACCAAAAATGCTCAATAGACAACCTTAGTTTATTATTAAGCCATGAGCCAAGGCTTTTTCAAGGCAATTATGCTTCGTATTTCGTGTGCATTTCATTTTCTATCAGGCGAGAGTGGGGATGTTAAAAACTTTTTGCTAATAATGTTTTTAACCGGCTGGATTGGATTAGACCGTAATCCATCATTCGAGTTAAAAATGGCTACCTATTTACTTGTATCTTCTTACTCTAAAACATTTAAATCTCACCTTTTCGTATAGCAATTCGTGTGAAGTTAAAAGATTCATCATTAAAATTTCCATCCAATTTAACACTAAATATTCCTCTAGTTTATGGTGTAATAATATTCAACTGTCCTCGCTTCATAATAACATTGTTTCGAGCCTTTCAAGAGTGGCACTAGCGGAAACCGCACTTCCTCATTACGGAATGGGGACGGAAGTTCTCGCAGTAAACAGCCACTCTCGTGAACTGGAGACGTGGTTTATTTTGCTACCCCGTCACCATTCTCTATGGGGAAGGAATCTCAAAAGTGTGTAAGCTCGTATGCTGGTTTTTGTTGAAGTTTTTGCACAGCTTTAAACGATAAGTTTATAAAGCCATAGGTGTATAGGTCTTAGATGGCGAGATATCGCCAAATTATCGATAATTTATTCGGGGAACCATATGGCTGATATAATTTCGAAAAACATAAGTATACACACATACATACAATTAAAATAGTTGAAGTAATCATTGGACTGTTGCCTTCCGACGTGAAGGGCGTAGTTGAAATCCCGCCACGTACCAATGTGTTTTCGAAATTATATGTACGTTTATTCGACGTTCTTACAGAGAAAAAAAACATCGTGAGGAAACTAGCAACCGCCTACGAAGAGTTTCAAAGGATGTGCGTGAAGTGTACCCTTAACGGGTAGGCTGTGCCCCTCAGTGGAGACGAATAATGAACTGATGATGATTTTTTAAGTAATTCCATTTTAATAGTACTATATTAGAAACGCATTACCAATACATGTGTATATTAATACAAAAAATAAGGTCATAGTAGTTATTACCAATTTATAGCAAAAAAGCCAACGTCTGTAAGAAGCCATAGAAAAACCTAAATAAAAGTTTCAGCAAAGCCGTGTAGTAGACATCGGCTTATTAATATCATCGACCTCGAAAGCTTTTGTCATTAAGAGCTTGTTTATTTTTGATAACGGTGAGGCTAATGATAGATAAGAATTAGTAGTGACACTTTTGTTATTTATGGACTTGTTTATTGCAACCTAGTATTGAACCCTTATTCAAGGTTAAATAAGTTATTTTATATACAAAATATATAACAAATGCTTTATAAAACATGTCAACTACCAAACAAAGATTGAATTTAATTTTTACTTAGGGAAATTTCATGATTATAGCACACTAATGGTATAGAGCTAGAAAACACAGTGTTTTAGTTGAAAAGTTTCCATGATTATTTTTCATATTATCGAATATGAAATGAAATGAAAATGAAAATATATTTGTTCAATTTGGGTCCATAAAGAACACTTATGAATGTCAAATTTGATTCTACTACTGGTTTGGACTGTTGTTGTTCACTGAGAAGAATCCAGCAATAAACACAGCAGTCACTCTTTAAAAAAAAATGTGCGTTTACTATATATCTATACTAATATTATAAAGCTGAAGAGTTTGTTTGTTTGAACGCGCTAATCTCAGGAACTACTGGTCCGAATTGAAAAATTCTTTCAGTGTTAGATAGCTCATTTATCGAGAAAGGCTATAGGCTATATGTCATCACGCTACAAGCAATAGAAGTGGAGCGCTGCGTACGCTGCGTAAACGATTAAAGTTTCGCAAAAGTCATGTATTAGAGTATTGTTACCCTTTTAAAGGTCTACAAAAAAGTCCGCGACAGCATATGTCTATCTTTTAAGGTTAGCTCCCTATAACATATTTTTTGCTAAAATTTTTTCTAAAATAATGCATCATTTTGCGAAGCTATTTTCAATGATATCAATCCTTATCCAAATAAATACTTTGTTTATCACAAGTATTTCATTTTAAACAAAATTGCCCGTTACATCATTCAATTCAAATGAATATCTTATGAGATATCGCAGTTTTTACTTACCTATATAAACGAAGTAGCGGGTGAAATAGAGCGTTAGGCCAAAGTAACTATTCCACGCGGACGAAGTCGCACGCAAAAGCTAGTTTGTCTAAAACGTATTAAGTATTATATATAATAGATAAGAATCCTAGTTTCTGTATTACCGCACCGCTGATGACAATCTCAACTGTGCAAACAAGATCTAAAAGTACAACGAAGCGGAGATCGATACAAAAATGGCATATAATAGATAGGCTAGGAAATAGCGAATACCGTTCGGGACCAAATCTACCACCGCCCTAAGAATATCCTGCAGAAAATGAAGGAGATGTGGTCATTGAAGAATACACACTGGACCACTACAAACATTTCAATTGTACAAGTAGTAAAGTAAGGCCAGTTGTGCTCTATGACTAAGATGAAGATATGTACTCTGTATTATCATGAATACCCTGTCTTCAAAACAAAATCAATAAAAGAAAAAATTCAGAACAAATAAAGTATAGAATCTTCAATATTGCGACCTTAATATTTCCGTCATAAGGACCACAACTCTCCTAACTTAAATTATTATTGTTTGATTAATTATTCAAACATGTATTATACGAGGCTTGATTGGAAATACAAGACTGATTGCTTAAATACGAACCTCATTTAATAAGATTAAAAATAATATTTGATTAAAACAGAGTATGAAGACATTACATAATAAGTGTGATTTACTCGCTTCGTACACACTTTTAAAAGATGTCAGCCTAACCTTTACATATTAACCAAGATTCGTAGAATGAATCCCACTTACTGTAATATTTTTTTACTTATAATTTATAGTGTATCTGTCAGCTAGAAGTACAAAATAATCTCGAGACAGGCATCACTGCAACTTTGTGTAGAAAGATGTTTAATCATGGTATTCAGTTAGGTACTTAGACGGCATAAATGTTGAAAAGATTTTAATATAAATAATGAAGAGACTACGTGGACAGGTTTTTAGATGTTTCCAAGCGAGCACTATCGCCTTTAGTAAACGCTATTGCGTGATAACATTGTAGTTGCCAATTTGTGACATGAAATGTCGGAAATCGGAAGATATTAAGTTAATTCAAAAGTACTAGTGCAACATAAAGACGTCATGTTATAGGGTAGGTCAGGATCAGGCTAGAAAAACGAACGGCTTAGCAATTAATCACTTACTCGTAGTGCAAACATACTGAGTATAATGGTACACTTTAACAATAGACAGAATAAATCATTTTCAGGGTGTTAAATTATTTTGACTAGTTATTCAATATGCATGTTGAAACCTTCAGTGAAATTATTCAGACCATAAGTATATACTTACTACCTTTTTACGACCAGATCTTCAAAGAGATATGCCAACAATATCTTGAAGGTAACAAGTAAAACTTTGACCTATAATTTTAACCAACGGTATAAGTCTAAAGCATTTAACATTTACCTGATGATATTATGTGGTTACAAATATATAATAGCACTTATTTACTTAACTCATTTACATGAAAACAATAGCGGGCAAGTAAAGTATTCGGTGACACAATTCTACTGAGTTTCAATCAAAGGACGTCAAAAAATACCTTTGATTGTGGCCGACTCACGTTCGTGAATGTACGAAGCTTGTCGACCTTTGAAAACTCAATTCTCATTATAGAATACTTTATTTTTCCGTTAATCTTCTTCATGTATGAGTAATAATAACTTCTGGAATTACAACCGGAAGTGAGGTCATAATTTTGCATGCGGGTAAAATTAAGAATTTTGAGGGGTGTTGACCTTTAGTTCTTTGGTTTCCCAGACTATATTCAAAAAATTGTTCATGTATCTGATCCATAGGACTTTTATACGGCCGGCTTTCTTACTATAAGAGTCCTCAAAAGTATAATCTGCAGAGTTTAATCACTTTATTATGAGCATACATAATTATATTAATTTTGATATGCTGTATTGTGCCAAAGAGTGATGAGCAAACTTTTGCTAAGGCTATAACTTATTTTACACTCAGCTCTCACCGTGCCTTTTTCTAAATATTTAATAAGTTGTTAACGCTCATCTGAACTTTTGTACTCATTTTCGCGTTAATAATGTTGTAAAGCAAAAGCCTTATAATTTCATAACAATAATTTGTTTGCAGCGCATTGTAATTATTTTAACTTGCGTACAGGCGCTTGTTACAAAAGCTCGCAAAAGCTCTTGTTTGACGTGGTGTAGTTAACTATCTTGTATGGTAATACTCTATTCGGCATTGAAATACAAAAAATAACACTAGGCACAATAGTAAAGGAAGTGATTTTTAGGAGATAATGAAATCAACTAATAATAATTTACAACCAACCGCCGTTTGAATTATTGGTAATCGATATAACGTAGGTACTTAAATTTCACAAGAATTGTTACGATTAAATAAAAGAAAACGTATTCAAAATTTTTATTCTTCTGTCAAAAAAATTAGAAAAAAAATACTTCTGAATTTACTGCTCTTCTGTTTCTATTTTTTTAATATAGTCAGTATATTTAACGCATTATACATTAGACAGTCAAAATTGTTGTTTCTGATACTCATAATATACAAAAAAATGAACATTCATTTTCTTACGATGACTGACTGTTGTATTAATATGGTGAAATAATTTCAATAATAAATTCACAACAATGTAGATGATGAAATAGGCAAAACAACGCATTAAATACAACCTAATAGTATTTAATTTAATGGAAAAAAGATTGGATTAACTCGGGACCTAGGTCCGAGTTAATCCAGTCTTTGTTCTTTTTAAAAGTTCGGTTCGTTCAAAGCTCTAATGAAATGATGAATATGGAATAAGTAACTAATATTGATTTTTCTATGACTAGTCAATTTTCATGATAATATTAAGGAAAAGGATATGCGCTATGTTGCGATATACATATGTACCTTTGTTACTGTAAAACAGAAGTCATTAATCATTTTCCATATAGTAGAACGGGATATAAACCCTGGCTTAAGCCCGTTGAATCATGGCTGAAAATAAACCTGTAACAAGCACTGGCAGGTTATAGTGTAATAACCACATGCGATGAGGGAGCTCTAATCCAGAATTGACGAAGGTACGACTCTTTTAGACGAAAGTAGACTGACCATCTCTTTAATTGAGAAACAAATGTGTTGGGAATAGGCTGTTTCTAAGCATGATCCATCCTCGGCCGTATCGGCGGTCAAAGTCCGTCTATAGAGTATGTGTATTACTAGTGTTACTCCGTAAACAGAAAAAGTACGAGTACGCGAAACTCTCAAACTTATTATTGGCAAAAATAACCTTTAGGCATTGTGGCAACTAAGGAGCTTTCTACCAGACTTGTTTCCACCGCCATTTGTTCAGGCATACATGCATTCGAGTATTTTTACGAGATAAGTAAAATAAAATTTTCATTAATAATTTTATGTCATAAATATATCTCAGGCGGCTCGGACATTTTTGTTTGGAATTTCGTTATTATGCATTTATTTAGTTTATTATTCATCTAAGACTCACCATAACAAACGATATAGCATTAATGTGGTAATCAAGATATTATTATATTATGATATTTTAATATATTTATTTTTATATTTAAATAAATACTATTACGTTGTATTTAATGCGTTGTTTTGCCTATTTATCATCTACATTGTTGTGAATTTATTATTGAAATTATTTACCATATTAATACCAAGCAGTCAGTCATCGTAAAAAATTGAATTTCATTTTTTTTATTTATTGATGATATATATTTTCACTTGAACCACATCAGTACAAATCAACCGAGTACGATAATATGAATTATCCACAGTCAGGTTCGCGCGGAACGAACAGTATCGGAGGGCCGAAAAGGGTGCTTTTTGAAAATAACTAACCGACCGGGTCTAGTTATGTTCATAGGATATATTGTGTTAAATGCCAACGGATCCAGAGAGTATAAAGACGGATTGACCTCTTAACGCGTATAAAAATGGAATATTTAGTGAAAACCGGACAACCATAATCACTTGTTGGAACACAGAAA
The DNA here is from genome assembly GCA_019425675.1 of Leucinodes orbonalis. Lineage (NCBI taxonomy): Eukaryota > Metazoa > Arthropoda > Insecta > Lepidoptera > Crambidae > Leucinodes > Leucinodes orbonalis. The sequence goes on along the minus strand of PQWD01004930.1, from coordinate 34,388 downwards.
TCAAGTTAATACAATAAATTAATATTTTTTTAAAAACTCAGACCTGTCGAATATTTTGGTTTGCTCTTTTTCAAATTAATAATAGACGAAATGTAGTGTAGTGTGTATAAAATGTTGTGCTCGGTTGTAATCGTAATGCAAACACTTAGTAATAAAATATCCTTAACAGTATGTAACTGATAGTGTGCAATTTGTTACCGTGCCAAAATAAATAAAATTACCGACATACACACAGCGCCATCAAGCCCTAAGTTAAGCGTGAACCTTGTATAGGTAACGGATATACATACCTATACAGATACTTAATAAATTGTATATATTTGTATACAGAGTAAAATCGAGATCATTAGTAATTTTTAAAATAAGAACTCGTGATTTAAAGTACATGCCCCAAATAAGAGGCAATAAATTGATACAAAAATGAAATACCCTCGGTGTATTAGCCGTCTTAATCATTACACCAAATAGGTCATCTACGACTTGTGTTGGCAGGTGTCCCGTTTTGAGCGGGACGTCCCGATTTTCAGGGGTCCGAGGATGCGTCCCGATCGGGACGGTAAATATCCCTATTGATTAAAGAAAAAAAAACAGATTTTTCATTAAAAAAATATATTTACGCTACGTAATTTCTACTAATTACATCACTGTCAAATTCGAAATGGCACATCATCAACGTCACATTACATTTTTTATTGTTACCTGTCCCGATCTGCAACCTTAAATCCCGACTTTTTTGGCCTCGTGTACCGATTAAAAACAAATCGGACTTGACAACACTGTCTACGGCCAATACTTCATGGTATAATATTCAAAACTTAACAACAACAGGCACGTCAAGAAATTATAAAAATACTACGCTTTTTCTAAACCCTTCGCCCTACATTTGGAGATTGTAAGCGTTACCTGCCTTAAGTATCTTGTCGAGCCTCGTACTCGGCCTGTATTATTCACGGTCCTTTGAATTTTATATCTATAGAGCACCTGATTTACGCGAAGGTTGCCCATGAAGGGTATTTTGAACTTTGCTCAAGTCTTGGGATGGTAACAAATTATTTAATAATGGTGCCGGTTAGGGGATTAAGTGCTTTAGATTTTATATAGCTAGGGAAATATTTAAAGTTATTTAAAACTTGAAATAATCGGTGGCTCATTGGTATGGACTGTTGCTTTCCGACCTGGATGGTGTATGTTGAAATCCACGTATCAATCAAAGAATTTTCGAATTATATGTACGTTAATACACGCTCATACGGTGAAGCAAAACATAATGAGGAAACCTGCACAAACCATGAAGAGAAAAGTTGTGCGTGAAGTCGGCCAATCCGCACTGGACCCGCGTGGACAGTTTAGGCCTTTACTCCATTTACGGGTAGGCTCGTGCCCCAGTGGGGACGTACAATGAGCTGATGATGATGACTTAAAACTTCTGTTTAGTCTGTTCTATGTTAGTGGGTTGATTTCCGCACTTAGTCCGTGCAGTGGACCACTGTGCGTCTAATTATATAATAAAAATAATACGAAACAACAAGAATTTACTGTAGCAATTATGATTCAATGGTTTAAGATTGGTAAATAAAAAAATATTCAATGGTACCTACATATAAACACTACGATTGCAAGCCATCATAAGGGATGGTTAAGTTCCACGCTGAAGCAATATTTTATTTACCTTCACTTCCATCAAATGTTCTATCTGTTTATACTGCCTATGGTAGAATCAGATAAGATTAACCCACGCATTTTTGAGAGGCTTCCTCCTGGCGATGATTTGTCTTGGCCGACCTGGAAGTCTTTAAATAGGCTTCGGACTTGACAGGTCGGAGTAGGGACAATTTAGCCAGATGGGGGTTTTCGGCCGGCCTTGATTTGGACTGTCTTTGTGGAGCGGCCAAACGATGATTCACCTTATGTCGTGTCCTGCTTGCCCAAGTAGCTGTTCTCTGCAGGATTTGATGACGGCTGCGGACAGCGCTGCTGCCGTGGCTAGCTTTTGGGCTTCTACAGTTTAATTGTTTTTGCTATCGATACGCTAAGAAGAAGAACCCACGCAAACTACTTTAGGTACGTGTCTCTCTAATAAACCTTGAATCGTTTTGTGTCTAACATTATAAAGAGAGAATCAGTAGACTCATTCCATACTACTTAGGTATCTGTCAGAATCAAATACAAAGGTA
>PQWD01004930.1:0-30355 GCA_019425675.1 Leucinodes orbonalis | reverse complement strand
TTTTTTACAAGCTAAAGTGCTTACAAAATTTTGTGCTACAGATATAAAAACACGTAAGGGTTTACTGCAATATCGGAAAAGTACCCTTAAAAGGCTTAGGTTGAAAAAAGGTATGGTTTTTATGTCTCAGTGCGGGCTAATGTTCGAAGCGACTGAACTGAACTCAATAAACTTTGTCATAAAACAAAGGCTTTGCCTGTACAGACGGTGTGTTGAATGAGAATGTGTAACGATGTGACTGAAAGCTGAGTTTCTTATGGATATGCTTTTAGGCAACTAATAGCATAGTAATAGAAAACTTAATCTGTACCGATCAGAATTGATCGCTAGTATTCGTAGCGTAGGACGCCCTCCGGCCCGATGTACCGACGACTTCCGAAAGGTTCCTGGTTGAAAAAAGCGGAGGACCGGGATATCTGGCGCAAAATGGGGGAGACCTATGTCTGGCTGCTGCGATAGGTTGAAGAGAGATAGAGAAGAAACACTTTTCTGTACGGAATATATTTACTCAATAAATTATTTGTACTCTTTCCTTACTTGACCAGTAGATCAGATTAAAAACAATCGGACAACCCCTGCTGTAAAAGTTTGTAAACTGGCTATGATAACATGGTAAATAAACAGCCGCCATCGACGAGACCAATAAAGCTTGGAAATATCTTTTTTTTAAATCTTATGACAGTCCACTGCTGGTATAAGGGCTTACTTCACCATGGTGAAGTGTTTTACCATATTCTTGAGTCTCCACGCTTGGCAGGCGATTAGGTGTACTGAGAAAGAGGTGTAGAGCATCGGTAGCTCATCGGTGTGGACTATTGGCTTCCGATCTAGAGAGCAGGTTCAAATCTTGTCACGCACCAATATTTTTACGAATTTTCGCAATTATATGTACGTTTATCCGACGCTGTTGCGGTCAACACCGTGAGGAAACCTGCGCACGCCTGCGAAAAGATTCAAGGGTTTTGCGTAAATTCAATCCGCACTGGACACGCGTGGACGACTAAGGCATAATCACCATTTACGGGTAGGCTCGTGTCCTCGGTGGGGACGTTTATGATGCTGATGATGATGTACTTAGAAAACGCTGCTGCCTATACTCTGCTGAATATTTGTCCCTAAATCGCCTCGTGTGGCACACGTGGCAGAGTGAGGTGGCGACAAATGTATTCTAATCTACCATAATCATGGGAAAGATAATCATGTCATAAAATTGCAAAATTCTTTCCAAATTAGAAACATTGTACGAAGTCACTTCCTTATAAGAGCATAAACTTGATATAAACGCTTATACCATAAATATGTATGTGTCGTCGCTGCATTTTTACGTTAACACATATAAGCTAGAGGAAACACCTTGGAGGAAAATTTAAGGCTTCTTTTTATAAGTATATATGTATTCAGTACTTATTATATATATATAATATTATATATATATATATATATATATATATATATATATATATATATTATATATATTAATAATATATTAATATAATATTTATATAATAATATATACATAATAATTAAAATATATAAGTTGTAATATGATATATACAAACAAAAATGTTATTTTATTTCCCGAAATTAAAATGAAATATCGTAACGAATTTACTGTATCAGGCCAAGCATATTTCTTTAACACTGAAGCGAAGTTGTTAATTTTTGTCAAAAGCGATTTACCAAACTCAATCTGTGACAGTGTAAAAGAAAATCTGCTTCAAGGAATAAGTAATTCGGAATTCCGAAGATCAAAGGTACTTCATTGAGATCAAGATTGCCAAATGGCGGCCGCATTTCCTCGCAAACTTTATCTATATCTGACGAAGCGGTCGCAGTTAAGAACGGTCGAGTCTGAATTAGTTATTAGTTCATAATAAAGTTATCTACGGATTTTGAGGATTATCTTGACGGTTAAATTTTGTGAGTGGATCGATACTCTCACAAAATTTAACCGTCAAGATAATCCTATAATATATAAGTTTGGCAGCCAAAATTTGAGTTAAAGCGATTTCTGGTAACCTTTCTGCTTATTTTGAACCAACTCAACTTGGGTTTGGAATCAAAGGTGGGTGCGAAGCCGCAACACATTCCGTCCGTTTTTTAAAATATAACCCCAAAGATAATATATTATAGGTAGATTTAAAAAGCTTTTAACTCAGTTGACAGAGCACCATGTTGACACAAGTTAAATCAATGACACCGTCTATATACAACTTTTTGGCAATGTTACAGCACTCCTAGCAAATTGATGTACAGAGATGATGTGATCGATTCAGCTGTAGGGTGTCAGCAAGGCGATCCTCTGGGTCCAGCTATTTTTGGCCTTGCCATACATCCTTTTACAAATAACCTAAATTCAAAATTAAACATTTGGTACTTGGATGATGGTGCCTTGGTGGTGATCCTTATACTGTTCTGTCCGATTTACAGTTTCTGATAGAAAATTTAAACATAATTGGTTCAGATTTTTTTTCTAAATGTGAATTATACATTCCAGACTCTTATGTTGACGCAACCTCAATAGTTAATGATTTTAATGTTTTAGTTCCAAATATACAAGTATTAAAAAATGATTCACTTCGACTTCTGGGGTCCCCAATTTTGGAAGAATCTTTCACACCTTTCGTTCAAGAAAAAATTCAAAGTTTTAATACTATTTCAGAACGAATTACCAAAATTAATACGCACATGGCCTATACAATTATCAAGTATTGTCTTTTTGTCCCTTAATTTAACTTTTGCATTCGCTCTTCTTCGTTCTGGAAATACCCAGATCTGACTGCCAAAGTAGACACTTGTATAAAGAACATTCTTTCTACAGTTCTAAACATCCCTTTTGATAATCAAGTTTGGATCCAAGCTTCCCTACCTATAAGGTATGGAGGTTTAGGCATCCGCAAAATTTTAAATGTAGCACTTCCAGCATTTTTGTCCTCCTCTCATTGTACAAGTAGGCTGGTCACTAAAATTTTAACCAAATCTTCTAGAGATGCCTTACTTATTGATCAAGTGGAGGCAATTAATGCTTGGAAAAATATATGCCCCGAAGACCCTCCTACTGTTAAAGCATACCAGAAGTTATGGGACGAGCCTCTCTGTGAAATCGAATGGAAGAATTTATATGATACATTTGATATACCGGCTGAACGCGCTCGTCTTTTGGCTTTGCGAAAATGGGAATCAGGCCTTTGGTTGCACTCCCTCCCTTCCACTATTTAGGCACTTTATTAGAAAATTATGTTTTTAGTTTTCCCGCATCCCTGCGTTTGGGGGCTCCTTGCACTGTTCCTCATCGCTGTCGTTGTGGTGACATGGTAGACACATATGGTCGTCACGGTCTTTTCTGCAGCAGAAGTGCCGGCCGTTTCTCCCGTCACGCGAACTTGAATGATATCATCAGAAGAGCTCTGGCTAGTGCATCTATTCCTGCCATCCTTGAACCTAGCAAACTTGTGAGGAGTGATGGCAGGAGGCCCGATGGAATGACTTTAGTTCCGTGGAAGATGGGTCGTCCTTTAGTGTGGGATGCTACTTGCGTCGACACTTTAGCGCCATCTCATCTTCCACGTAGTTCGTCTGGGGCTGGGTCAGCAGCTGCTTCAGCTGAATTCAACAAAATTCGTAAATATGCCAACCTGACCAACACAGTTTTATTTGAACCTTTTGCTGTGGAAACGTTTGGACCGCGGGGACCATGTGCCCATCGTGTAAATCGGGATTTAGTGAAACGTATAGCCGAATACACAGGTGACAGGCGAGTAGGTGCCTTTCTTGGTCAACGTTTAAGTTTGGCTATACAACGCGGGAATGATGCCAGCCTTATGGGTACCATGTCACATACTAGGACAGTGATCTGGGTCACTTTTTTACGTTTGTAGGGTTCTTAGTTTTATTAGTGTACTTAATTTTATTTTTATTAGAAAATGGTATACAAATAAAAATTTTAATGAGAAAATATTTTCTACTACTTTTGAGGGCACGAAGTTGCCTGATGGCCAGTCAAATTGGTGCTTTTGATACCTATTTATTATTACCTTATTATTATTTCTTAATATATAACAAAATGCCACCTACCTGAAAACGTTGTGGTGCGCGAGAGCATTTAGCGTGTGGTGCGGCGAGAGGGCAGGGGCGCCGGCTTCCCCGGCCCCTGCAGCACTCGGATGCCCATGCGCACCGTGTTCCGACGGGACACCTTCTCATCAGCACGCTCTGCTACGAACACCACACATGAGATATATATTCTTATATCGTAGTACCAACAGCTTCACGTACCATGTTAAGGGTTCCGTAGTGAAATGGCAAAAAACGGAACCCTTATAGATTCGTCAAGTATGTCAAGTATGTCCGTCCGTCTGTCCGAATAACACAAATCCTTTTTTCTCCGAAACTATAAATACTACACTACTCAAACTTAGTAAGTATGTGTATTCTGTGAATCGCTTTTAGGTTTTGATAAGAAGTTTGAAAAAAAGACTAATATATTTTGGGGTTCCCTATACATTGAACTGACACTCAAAAATTTTTTTTTCATCGTACCCTCCCGTGTGAAGAATGATATGGGGGTTTCTAATATCATTTTTTTATAAATTGAATAGCTTGCGCGAGAGACACTTCCAATGTTGAAAACATTGTGTCCCCCCCCCCCTCATCTCTAATTTCAATACCATGGGGTGGATAAAATTAAAAATAATATATGATGTACATGACCATAAAATTTAACAACGAAATTTAATTTGAACGATTTCTGGTGTGTAATTTTTTTTTATACGTCATAAACGGTGAACCACAATTTTCATATTAACGCTGTAGTAGATGCCTAAGTAAATAAAAAAATACTTCATTTTATGTAACTTGCTGCTGCGGAACCCTCCACGGGCAATTCCGACTCGCGCTTTACCAATTTTTTAATTTCAATTTGTGAGCGTTTGAATGCCATCTCACCTGATGGAAAGTGACGATGCAGCCTAAGGTGTATCACGCAATCTCGAATAATGCCTATTGATTCTTGCCTTGAAAACCCCTAAATTGAAAACCTTCCGAAACACAGAAGGACTCGAAAGAAAAATCTTTTTAAATCCGATGACCTACCCTTGCAGGCTCACTTATACGACCGCTTTGCCATCGAGCCCTCATAGTTATAGTCCTCATTAGTTCAATCTAGTGTTTGTTATAGGTAAAATGTCGTGACAATAAAATACCTATCTATATTCCCAATGTCAAAACTATTTCAAACAATCAATCAAAGAGACTCTCCAGCGGGTTGTTATTAAACATAATAACAATAGGATTAGTAGGTATTATAAATCAAAACATTACAGCTGAAGCACAAAGACAAACTTAAACAGAGTTTAAATGTTATTGACAAAAGCTTTGGCATTTCGTATGGATATGCGATGTATCAAAGCAGTATCAAACAATCCAGTTTCGAAGCCGACAAACAACCGAGCGAATGTGTTTCAAACTCATTTGAATAAAACATTGTTAAACCCACAAACTTGTGCCATGAACGCGGGAATTAATTGCTATTAATACGTGCTATGTAAATTGAGTTATTTCACGCTAAAAAATACTACAAAAATACATATTTCAATCAAGATCCCGTAACAGTCAAGTGCAGGTTTACAGCCAACTCTACGAAAATATTGGGCTTTGCCATAGTATCGACACTTGGATCAACAGTTGCCAACTGTCAGTTGGAGGTACTAAAGAATATGAAAGTACCTACTTACAAAAGGTACCCAATCACAGGCCTGATGCTATGATTATGGGGAATTATGGGTTGATTGAGACGTTCCCCATTCAAGTTTTAATTCAGATTAGCATTTTTAAATAAAATGCCGTTTCTAAAATCGTAACTTACCTTCCGAAGCAAGGAGACGGGACTCGAGACAATATTTTTAACCGACTTCTAAAAAGGAGGTTACTCAATTTGACCGTATTTAAGCTTTTTTATGTTTGTTCGTGGATATCTTCATGGTTTATTAACCGATTCTGATGATTCTTTTTTTGTTGGAAGGAGGATACTTCAAAGGTGGTACCATGATAAAGAAGCCAGTGATTGATAAAGGAAAATCAGAGAAATCGACTCAGAGCAACTATTACTTCATTGCAGTATATTTATTCCAGTGATAACTATTATTAGAAATCACTCAAAATTGTAACTCTGACATCATTCTGTGTGACGAACGAGTAAACTGCATAAGTCATTGTGATCTCCATCATACATCTCGAAACAATCGCGGACCCATTGCAGATGATACATTGACATTTTTGTATCAGAAATGGCGAAGTAATATTATTGTAATACTGTTTTAAGAGATGGCGATAAGCTCTCAGAAATAGGTCAACGACCGCCCTCTATAGCAGTAACGGGTACTTACGTCTTAGGCCCGTATTCTAGGACGAGACTAAATCGTTGATCTTTACGTAAATATAGTTAGAAAGGCATAGCGCTCTACACGATAAATAGCGCTATCCCTTTCTAACAAAATTTAAGTAAAGATCAACGTTAAGTCTTATTCTAAAATACGACCCTTAATGTGGCTTCCAGAGCACGGAGGCACAACCAAGACCAAAGGCCAACCGCTATACCATCGAGCCTTAAAGTCATATAATACATCTATATATACTGTATATACAATAAACGTATATTTACCTATATAAGCCCGTACATCATATGAAGTACCAATAGGCGCACCATGGTACTGCTTGGCCGGGACCAACTGTACGCTTGGTGGTGCCAACGGTGTCAACTCCAGGTGAAACGGGAAGGTGTTCGCTCCCAGTCGCTTTATTAGGGCGTCCTGGAAGAAACTACATGCTTAGTATTCAACATTAAAATAAAACCTACGTTAATTTAAAAAAGTTTCAGTTTCAGAACGAAGGATGTAAAGGCGTAGCAGCAAGCGGACGTCAGATGGACGACAGAGAATTATTATCTAGTATAATCAATTTAGATAATGGCATAAGTAATGCGCAGCTTGAAGATTGTTTAATGCAACAATCAATTCCAAAAATCATTACCAATTCCGCGATAATATTTTAATTAAGAAGACATTTCTTACATACAAAATAAACTATATTTTTACAAATTATTATTATTAATAAATGTTGTTAACATCCTCTACCCTATTTGTTGCTAAAGGAAATTTGGTGTTAATATGACTTTATTTATAATATTTCTTGTTTGGATATTAATTAATAATAAAATGTATGGCATTCTTTTAACTGTCGGAAAATATCTTATTGTATCTATCATTACAGCAAGTAATTTATTATTTAAATAAAGTAAATGTATTCATATTTCTTGTTATGTTTCATATTTTTCATTTAAGTATTCATATTATTTATGTTTATTTACTTGTTTTAACTTCGTATTTATGTATATCGTTGTGTTCTGGTCTTACTCAGTCTCGTTATATTGATTTTTCTTTTCAAATTGTGGTGTTTGTGATATTGGTGTTGTTTAAAATTTTAAATCGTCCACTTATGAGGTTCTGCCAGAATAACAGTGCTGGTGCGTCGTATAGCGTCACAGCAGCTAATACTGAGGCAGGACCTTTTGGCCGTATATTATTACTATTTTTTGTGTTATTTTTATATTACTTATAACGTTTTCTGTTTTCATTCATTTGTATTATCGTGCAATTTTAATTAATGTTCTGTATTTCTGCGTATTCTTGTGTACGGTCAATAAATGCTTTTCTTTCTTTCTTCTTTCTTTCTATATTTGTTATACTCGTACTAATAAACGCAGCAAGACCTGGACAGTTTTATGGCACGCTCTGGCGTTTGGTAGTCTGAGATTTGCTTGAATTTTCTCGCAGAGATAAAATCTGAATAATATTTTATCCATCGTCTAAAGTTATTGCCATTGCCAGCCGGTCCCACTAGGTAAAGGAGTTGTGGGCGGATCATGTACATAAAACGCATAAACGATGATTGTTACAGTAGGCAAGTGAAGACCGCGCGTATATCTTGTTGTATAGACCAAAGTCTTGTAAAAGGTCACTCGTGGGGTTGGATTTTGAAAGCTGGTATCGTGGTAGAGAGTGTCGAGCAGTGGATCACGATCGCTGGAAGCGAATAGCTCTGTAGATATACAGAGCTATTCGCTTCCATTACATTAATGATAATTAATACTATTTTTGAAAAAGGAAATAAGGTAATTTCATACAATGTCTCTTAAACAAAATAAATATCCACTAACATTTACACAGCGCCATCTAGCCCCAAATTAAGCATTAGCTTGTATTATGGATACTAAACAACGGATAAACATACTTTTTTTGGAAATACATATGATAAATAGAAAACACCCACACCAATACAAACAGACATGTTCATGCACGTAAATGTTTGCACCGCCCGGGGATCGAAGCCAGAACCATTAGTGTAATAGCCGACGTCTCAACCATTTCACCAGATGGAAAAGTTGACACATAGTATCATTACCTGTTTAGTATTCACCTGTCTAAAAAATAGTTTGAAATATGACCGCCATTATTCCAAGTAGCCAATATATTTGTTTGCGAGAAAAGATAAATGATCAAACAATTTCTCGCGCATTTGGGAGAGCAAGAATAAAAAATTATTTCATTTTATGAGAAAGGTTTTCCTGGCCACAATGCAAGGGGTCACTTGATATATTTTTCTATTTCCTTAACAAACTTGTTGCAAATACCCTGTCTTATTTACGATGTGTATAGTCTTATCATATAACTATGAGACCCTAGGAAAATCCACCATCACCTTCGCATGGTGTATCCTGCCAAATATATTCATTAAATTAATGAAGTCACTATTTTCCGTCAACGCTGCCCACCCCATCACCCTAGAATACAGATGTTGGGTCTTTTATACAGAGTAATTTTGCTAGCTACAGTGTCCGCATCCCGAAACACAAAAGCGTATAACACTATCATTTTGGGAGACGACATCTGGCACTGCGATGGTAGACGACCGAGTCTACCACCTATTAAATAAGCGTTGAATGCCAGGGAGGCATCTGAGGGCTGATTTTTCAATTTAAAGGTATAACAAACGAGGCTTCAGCGCGGTGGGTAACTGTCAAAAACCCTTAATTTATAGGGATCATTGGGGTAGATCTCAGTCCAGCAGTGAAACACATGAATATAATATGTAGTAGTAAAATACCTACCTGTAATTATAATAGCATGTTAAATCATAAAAATATGATAATCAACCAGTCTATACAGGTCCTCTAATAAGTATGCTGTTTAACGCTGTTATTAGATGAGATTAGATGTTTGCTTAAAAAAAATGAAATGAAAATTGCGTGATAGGTTGTTATCTCTCATTTGGACTTATCGCAGTCGATTGCTGTCTGACGCCAGTATAATTGGATAAAAAATACGTATAAATCTAAAAGGTAGGTTTAGTCAATGTAAATTGCATGAAAGTAGGGGAACGTAAATATAAACGCATACGATTCACAGCTAAAATAGCGTGTTAGTATTAAGGTAATGACGTGCGAAGGTCTCTCATTAAAAGCGAATTGGAGTCATTTACCGAGGCAACACCTTATTTAGTTTAGCTGGTTAAGGGAGGAACATTAGACCTTAACGTTTAACCTTTTTGTCAAGGTCGTGTGTATACAGGGCTTACAGTGCTAAATTTCACGTAATATATCTTTAGCAATATCAACTTGTTGATGTGGCAGTGGGCTAGTAACTTGAATCCCGGACTATGGCAGATGGAGCATTTAAGAATGATCAATGGTGGACTGTGGATATGAAAAGCGGTAGTCAATATTTAACAGCAAAAAAACTAGCTCAGCACACCAGCAGTGACTTGCGATAGGTCGAAAAAAGAGCACAAACCGGGTTCAATTTAATTTAGGAGTCTAGTCTAGTCCTGAAATTTCAGTCTGGTCCCTCGCAGTGAGATATTTACTATATAAGATCCCTGGAGTATTTCATCGCAGTGTAAATTCACTGCCTATCTATCTCCTCATCTCTAGGTGCATAACATACTGATGTGGCGGAGAAATCAGTGTCTATGAAGACAATCAAACCTCCAGATAGCAGATATTACCATTATTTGTAATCAAAAATTCATTTTCAATTTAATTGTGAATTCATTAACACGCTTATCTTAAGGAACATTAAGTCCTTTTCAGAGAGCACAAGCATCGTTAACGAGTTTGAAACTTCGCCGTCCGAATAAAGACTTTGTACACAAAGCCGTACTTACAATAAGTTTCACATATTACACGGATCTTGTTTCCTGAAAATGACATACGAAGCTTTCAGCGTTACTTTTTTATCATTAGGGTTCCATAGCTAAATGCCAAAAAATGTAACCCTTATAGATTCGTCATGTCTGTCCATCTGTCTGTCTGTCTGACCGTCACACCCTTTTTTCTCCGAAAATATTAGCACAGTGTAGGGCTAATATATTCAAACTTCGTAATAGTTCGTAAGTATGTGTTTGTATTTTGTGAACCGCTATAAGGTTATGCCCAGAATTTTGAAAAAATATATATTTATTTTGGGGATCATTGAACTGAAACTCAAAAATCGAATGTGGGGTCTTGAAAAATGATATTGAGGTTTCTAATTTTTTTTATAAATTAAATAGTTTGCGCGAGAGACAATTCCAAATTCAAAAATGTCACAGTCCCTCCATCCCTCTACTTCCTAACTACTAACTAGTTCAGATATTTTTCTTACCTGAAGTGGAGTGTTAGGCTCCCGTTCATGGTTGCAGTGCAAAGGCCATATCTGCGCCAAGCTCATGATGGCTTCGTTGCAGAATTTAAGGCCCATCACTTCTTCATCTTCGCGTCCATATCTGTCAAACAAATCGTACAGGTATTTAATAAATAAGTTTAATTATTTTATTTACTTTAGAAATAGGTTGCTTACAGTCCACGGTTAGGCTAAGGGCATTCATATCAATAGTGGGGAGATTTCTCATAATCCACACGTTTGGCTTAGTTGGAAATATTATTACCTTTAAAAGGTTAGATATAATCGGAAGGCGCTGCTACCTGTGCTCTAAGCGTATTTATGTCGCTTTTTGCGTTTAGTGACAAATGCACTACTAGCAGGTGATGAAGGTTTTATTTCCAAAGAGTTAATCCACTCGGTAACAGATATCTATATTTTTAAACTTCAGTTAACCTGCTAGGAGTATGTGTCTAATGAATTCAACAAGTATTCTCTTGTATGGTGCGGTCGCCGATAATATTATGTCTAAATAAATAGAGTAATCGTAGACGATCTTATTTACCATAAACATCTTTTAATCAACGAAAAAGTTCATTGAATATTTATCAACATTAAGGACGACGTGACACTTCTTATAACACACGTATCACTTTCCTTAGTACAAAAGATATTGAAATACGCTGGTAAATATTTCCCCAACTTGTTGATTGGTGTCATGTTTTACCCGTGGAAAATTGTGCTTCTTGACTTGAAAGAAGTTGGATTCCAGAAAAAAATATATATTAAATAAATATTCACACACCAAATATACTCGTACCTACATACCCAATATTACTACTACTATTAACACATACAATAAAAAATACTTCTGATTAATTTATGATTCTAGAAAGTATCAAGTGTAATTATTTTAAACTGTGTTACTTTATTGTTAAATACTCATACTGATATCAAAGGAATAATCTAAGAATTGAATACAGCATACAAAAGCCCGTACTTTATTCCATTTGCAGTAACGTTTAGCACACTTTTATCTTGGCTTGGTAGCATAAAAAATAAGAAAAGATCCCCATTAAGAGTTGTAATAGTGAAGTTAAAGTTTAAATGAGAGATTCGATATCATATTTCCCATTTATCAAAGCGGCTGCTGACTTTATCTATTTAGTTGGAAACTGTGGCGGTATGCAGTTACAGAGTATATTATGGAAAGAGATTCCATCACCGATAATAAGGCAAATGTTGATTCCTGTAACATGACTGAGAAAACTTTATTAGAGCTGTCAATTGCTTTATGTATAGTTATCGCTATATCAAGATGTTGAAAACTAATCACAAAGCAGTCTCTTTTAGTTTTTTTTAGAAACTTTTTTAACTGCCTCCGTCACGTGGTCGTCGAGTGCGTTCAGCGTTTGTATATGATTGTCCTAATTAGGGTAATTCCTGAAATTGCTTCTGTCAAGTAATTTACTAAGATCTATCTATGGATGATCATATTCCGGATAATCTATACTATCAGAGATACATAACGTTATCCTAAATTGTATCAATTAGAATAACTATAATTAACTGATAATCAGTATTAATCAAAATTAAGATTACTGGCTTCATTTGATATCAGAATATAGTATAACAATTGGTTTAATTAATTATTCGTCTAAATATTGGTTTACACTCGTAGATTGTATACAAAAACAAGTATACATGTTATACTTAAAAACGAATCTACGAGTACCAATACTAAAAGGGTATTGGTAAAACTTTGCAATAACATGGTTTATACAGCAAAGTAACACATAGGCTGTATATTTGTACTCAAAATTCCCACCGGAATGGAATATGCCATTGAATCCATTTGTACTAGGGACGTAGCAAAGTTATTAAAATATATAGAATCAGAGAGCAGTTGGTGTTAGATACTCGAATTAGCCACTCGAAAGCTAATGTAAAAGTAGGAATTTCGGTATACATATTCCAATAGAATCAGAGAGCAGTTGGTGTTAGATTACTCGGATTAGCCACTCGAAAGCTAATGGTAATTTGGCTTAATCTGACTATTGCGGAAAGCCTTTTGTTTTGTAAAACAGCTTATAAGATATTTTATTGTATACTGATTAAAACGTTGGTGTAAGCTTATTAAGTCCTTTCAAATTTGGAAGGACTCGTAATGATATGGTTTGATAACCAATCCAATTTTTGCGGTAGTTGCAGGACTGGGTAAGGCTGCCATACTATCGAACATTGAACACTTTGTCTCTCTTTAACCTCTTCTCTTCAACCGTTCGCAGTCCACTGCTGGACATAGGTCTCCCCCATTTTGCACCAGATATCCCGTTCGTCCGCTTTTCTCATCCAGCTTTCACCAGCGACCTTTCGCAAGTCGTCGGTCGGCCGGAGGGCGTCCTACGCTACGCTTGCCAAGACGCGGTCTCCACTCCAGAACTCGTCTTATCCCTAAAAGAGACTCCAAGCATAGCTCGCTCCATTGCGCGTTTAGTGACTTTGAACTTGTGAACCAAACCCGCAGTCACGCACGGGTAGGACGCATTGCTCGAAGACTTTCGTCTTTAAGCATTGCTGAATAGTTGACGTTAGGACATGACGTAGCTTACCGAATGCCGCCCAGCCCAACTGAATCCTCCTACTAGCCTCCCTCTCGAAGTTATGCCGGCCAAGTTGGATTGTTTAACCTATCGCAGTTCAATCATGGTCATACTCGTAAGTCTACCCCATATTACGCCAGATAATAATTATCTCAGACTTAAACTGCTTACCAATTTAATCCGTAAGGGTTCTAAAATTACCACCATAGCCCGCCGGATCAGCAAGTTGAAATGGCAGTGGACTGATCACATATATTGTAGAAAAGATGATCGTTAGAGCAGACGAGTTCTGGAGTGGAGACCGCGTCTTAGCATGCGTAGCGTGGGACGTCCTCCGGCCTGACATGGACCGATGACTTGCGAAAGGTCGCTGGTGGAGGCTGCATGAGAGAAGTGGAGGACAAGGATATCTGGCGCAAAATGGGAAATACTTATGTCCAGCAGGGGACTGCGATAGGTTGAAAAGAGAGAGAGAAACTGCTTAGCTTCTTCAGTGTTATATGTTATTCCATGAAAAGAACATATGATAAATGTTTAAAATAACCACAACCCGTCACTAAGTGACTTTTTGGGTATAGGTATATTCGTATCTATTTAAAAAATAAACATATTTGACAGTACGATTTCCATCAACCTAATCCTTCCTACTTAGGGTTTCTCTTCGAGAATTCTCGAACCGAGAATTCCCGGGAAATTTTGCCTTACTCGAGACGAGAAAAAAGTGGTCGAGAAATCGAGAAATTCAGTCAAAAAATTAAAAACTTGATAACGCGCTTGCGTTATCGTTGCGGCTCTGCCACGCGTCGTGCGAAATTAAATGAAATAATTTGTCCTATTAGAGGAGGGCACCGAAATTTGATATTTCACACGGTCGTTGTAATTATTAATTTGAGTTCCTCTCAGGAAGACCCAGCTAAATACGTTTCTGAAAAACGTTTCTAATACGTTATACTAGAGTACATAATAGAAAACGAACGTGTTTTCTCCTTGTCTGGAAACTTTGTGACAAAAATACGAAACCGATTGTCAGATGATGCTATAAATGCCCTTGTATTTTTAAAGGCTTATTTTCTTAATGATAACGTGACATCGTGGGTTAGCTTTTGGAGCAGTTTCCGCTTTAAATTGTGATTGTAATTGGTCTTAAGATTTTTAATGATTTATTAGATTTTTATGTTTACTTACATAAAGAAAAGACTCCATTTACTTATAACAAATATTGAAAAGTTGATACAAAGACTAAACTAAGGAACATGTACCTTACTGTTACTCGTAATTATTAAGCTAGTCTGATTGTTATTTTTTATAAGGAATTAAACTGTCGTTTTATGCTACGTAATTGAACAGTTTGTAGTACAGACTGAGACTATAATAAATTATTTAGTATGTAAGGTACTAAGTTTCATTGTGGTGACATGATGACATTGTTTTTAGAAGATATTTTTTTTGTTTTTTTTTCAAAGAAAAAGACTATTTAGTATATTTGTTTGTAGAAACTAGAAATAATGATAAGAAGACCTCGCTAGAGTTTTTTCGCTTAATTAAAGTTTTCTATAGTTAAATTAAACTCACATGAAACTAAAAATAAACGTTGGTCATTGATAAATGTTGAATATTGCATAAAAAGTATAGTTTTATTGTTAAATCAAATATGTTTTGAGCTTTTCAATATTTCTCGACAACCCGAGAATTCCCCGGGAAATAGTGGTCGAGAATTCTCGTGCTCCGAGAAATAAAAAAGGTCGAGAAATGAGAAACCCTATTCCTACTCTTCCCGGGAAAGTCGTTAGAGGTGGCTTAAAGGCAAAACATTAAGTCGCAAACGAGTAGTTTTCTCATTCTACCGAAACTTTTATAAATACCTACAACAAACATGAAGATTATGATAAAACCCTTGATCGTTGAGAAAGCCCTTAGTCCAGCAGTCAACTGACACAGACTGTTGGACTTAGGGGCACACTGCTCCAAATTCGTGAACTAAATTATTATTATTAAACAACATTTGATAATTAAAATTCAACATGGTTCCATTTTGTTTGATTAACTTTTGGCCAAACTTCGATGATAAGAGGATGTTAATATTAACTTATTCACGATGGCAAATTTTGATAAATGTTCTCCAAAAAAGTTGCTTTTGAATGTCGCTGAATTATCTTAAATTTTTTTTTGTTTTACATCGTTGTTAACTTCAAAAAGTTTTTGAAATTATTTCATATTCTCTAGCCTTTACGGTACAATATAGAGAGAAAACGCTAAAATAAATTTTACACTGAGGTAGGAAATAAATGTAGGTAGGATGTTTGCTGAAGTTACCTGAACGTCAATGTAACTTGTCCATAGAGTTTCTTATTGTTCAGGTCCTCTGGATCAACGTGCAGCACTCCCTGTATCTTGTCTATGCTCCCGTTTTCCACAATCAGGTCTCTAGAAGCTAGATATAAGGTGAGCTTGTTGTTCGGTGATGATTTCTTGAAAACCCTGTAAACAGAATATCATTTTAGGTTCTAATTAATTATTAGAGCGTCCGTGGCTCACCGGTATGGACTATTGTCTTCCGATCTGGAGGGTGCAGGTTCAAATCCCGCCACGTAGCAATATCTTTTCGATATTCTGAAATTAAATGTGCGTTTATCCGACGCTCTTATGGTGAAGAAAAACATCGTGAGGAAACCTGCGCATGCCTACGAAGATATTCGAAGGTTGTGCGTGAAGTCAGCCCGCAATGGCTCAACGTGGACGACTAAGACCTATTACATCTTATATGGGTATGGCTCGTGCCCCTCAGTGGGGATGTAAAATGAGCTGATGATTATGAGGTTCCAATTATATGAGTGCTTTTGATGTATCATTAAGCTAGCAATCCTAAATGTGAGCTCATTATAAGTCACATGTAAACATATCCTTTTTGAGGAAAAACATTTATTCAAAACTTCCAAACATAAGTTAAAGGGACAGTCAGTTCGCGCACCTGGCGGTTAGTGTCGCGCCTGATATATCATCTTCATCTGTTATATGTGTGACATATTATACATATGACAGATGAAGTGTTGACACAAATGGTGTTCATAACAGTACTTGTCATTATTTTCTGTGGACACTGTCGGTCTGTCCTTGTTCCCATCACTAGAGACGACAGATTTTTAGGTCTATTATAGCCGGAATTTTTCTAAGTGCAAAACATTCCTATTCCACTGGATTATATCTATCATTGCGGTAGTGCCTACCTGAAATCGATAGTTGGGCTTATTTTGTCTACTGACCTTTTTTTGAGGGCTGGAAAATAACATGAAATTTATTAATTCCAATTTTTTTACCAAAAATTTTGTATGAAGTCCGAGCTATGAGCGTGTGCTTACATTATAAAAGAAAACCTATAAATAGACAGTGATAAACCGACAGATATTAAATTAACTCAAGCATCCTATGTTATATACTTCAGCGCGTGTAAGTATCTCATACTTAATTCATTCCTAATACATGAATAATGCGGATTTAGTAAATATTTAACAATTTTAACCAATTGATATTCCGCCATGGAAATTTATGTTTATGCAGTGATTTTTTCCATTTTCTTCGATATTGTAGTAATATATTACGTTTATCAAGAGCAATAATTTCATTTTGCTTAGAGTGTTTGAGGGTGACGACCCGATAATTTGTAAATTTGTAATCCAGTATAAATGAGCGTACCGGCGCGGTGGGTTGCGGTCCAATGTGGAAACTCCATGGGAGAAACCTTCTTATTCTTGATCCAGGCCAGTTTCTTACTTATTAAAGTTAAGCGTTTAATTAAACTTTTATAAATACATGGCTCACAAAAACCAAGTGTGAGTGGGTACCACGCCATCAACCGACCAAGTTACCGTGCACAGAATTTCGATCTTGACACTTTTAGGATCTAAATCCTAAAAGTGGTTCGTAGTTTCATTCCTAAGGTTTCCGTGATGATATCTTTATAACCTTAATGTTATCGCGTCATTAATAGGGTGCAAAATTAAAAGTACAAGCATACTTCTACGTTACTTTAACATGTAGCGAGCGACGTGATTATTAATGAAAAATTCTGCCTAACTGACGTGATGGGCAGACTTTTACCACGGACATTATTTGAGTGAGATTATACGTCTACTTGTAGTTAGTTTATCTAAGCCGGGACCGATGGCTTACCGTGATAATCAACCAACGCTGAAACCTCAATCGTATAACTACTCTAGAGTTTATTATCACAAATACACAAAAAAAATTTAATCTTACACAGTCCTCTGATGGAATAGAGATTAAGCCTCAATAGTTATCCGCTGCTCAACATTATAAATCTACACTTATCAAAATAAATAAAAGAGCATTGTGAAAATTCTTATCTACATTATTACACCAAAGAATCGCTCGTAAATGTCTCCTACAGAATGAGGGATGGCTTCAGCGTACAATGGTGAAGACAGATGAAGAACCTACGCACGTCAAAGGATTTTCCAGTGAGGTATATCGACAACTTGTTGGATATATCTGAGCTATTAGCAACAATAATTGATGAAATATTGAGAACAAATATTCAACGAGCCACGTGATATAATTGGTTGAGATGTCGGCTCTCACAGCAAGGGTTCCGGGTATGATTCCCGGGCAGTACAAACATTGGTGTGCATGTATGCATGTACATGAGTGTCTATGTATATTTGTTTATATTAACAAAAAATCTATAAAAGTATGTTTATCCGTTGTTTAGTATCCATGTTACAGTCTAATGCTTAGTTAGGTGCTGTGGGAATGTCAGAAGATAAATAAATAAATAAATAAGATGTCGATATTTTTCAAATGGGGAGTGGTTGGGTAATCTATTCGATTTGCCATTGTATTTTATTTTATGTGGACGTTCGGGTTAAATTATTGGGTATAAGAGACATAATATCTGTCGTCGCAGATGACGGGCTCTGTCTACTGTTAAAGTTTTCTTTCATCACTGCATGTGTCATGGGTATGTCAATCTCCAACAGATTAGTGAAATGGTAGTCCCGTTCTCTTGATACAATCAAATTGATATTGATAAACACACTTTCTTTGTAAGTTGGGTGCTTGATACATTTCTTCACGCTGTTGTTCCAACACTATTGTTTCTTATTTAAAACGAGTTCGTAGCCATTTCCTTGCAAAATATATCACCACAGTTGACTCCCCGACCTCATCATCGGCCATTGTATCGTATTAATTACACTAAAAGCTTCGTTCCTCATATATTTCAACAGTAAATTGTACCTTAACATGTATCACTTACCGTTGAGAATTGAGCGCGTTGTCTGTCGTCATCTCGACCCGCCTGACCTGTGAATAATAGACATAGTGTGAACTTTGATATTGCTTATTAAACGGATTCATAAGACTGTCTCGGATAATATAGTTTTTCGTACTGTAATAAGTGAACTATTAAGCATACAGTCTACCCAAAATGGAACTACATATATATACACTTCGGGCCTCACGGCCATGCTAAGTGTGTGTACAAGTCAGATACTGGATCAAAAATAACAGATATAATCAAAGACACCAAAAGGAGATAGTCATACGGTAGGTTGTGTACCTTCATCCTCGACGACCCATGTGATGTTAATGGTGGAGACGTCGGGTGCTACACCAAAGGGTTCCGGATTCGATCCCCGGGCAGTACAAACATTTATGTGCATGAACATATCTGTTTGTAATGGTCTGGGTGTTTTCTATGTATAATATGTATGTATTTACAAAAAAATATATTAGTATGTTTATCCGTTGTTTAGTACCCATAATACAGGCTTCACGCTTATCTTGGGGCTAGATGGCACTGTGTGAATGTCACTGGCAATTTATTTATTATTTATTTAATCCTGCCTGTTTTTCCTGTCAAAACAGAGAATTTTATTACTAGATACTTGACATCTTTTCGTCACAAGTTGGTAATTAGAAGGGCTAGTCGCATGCAAAGTATCAAAGCAAACCCACATTTTCATCATTCTCAGCGTATAACTACAGGCACTTCCGAAACACTGTGAGAATAAAGATGATATTTTTCGGAAACATAAAAGTGCACTAACATTTCACGGTACGATATCACGGTATGGTACCTACCTAGACGACTCAGTATCAAGTCTACCACCTAGTTTTTTACTTACAATTGCAATACTTCCTTGACTTGTGCGATTGTCACCTGAACGCAGTAGCCGCTAAGCCAAAAGCATTTTTTTACAAATTGGCGAATATTCTCAACAACCCACTCTCGTGTTTACTCTTAACGTACACTTTCGCCAAATCGCTTCAGTCGGTGAAGTGAGGAGTTTATGTAATTTATCTTGCCGGAGAGTAAATATAGCGCGCGAGTCAGATGTCGGTGCATTCGGAAATTAGCTGTACATTTTTTGCTTCTATTCTTGGATTGTGTTTTACATGATATTGGATTGTGTTGTTAAAAGCCCAATAACGTAACGTCTAGTACATTCGAATGACGTTTTTAAACGCTGTCAACGTGTAATCTTTATCAAACTTTAAATACAGCTTCTTATTAATCTATTTCAGTGGTCTGTCAAAGGCTTCTAATTTAAGTAAAAGCAATCATAATTATTCTCTGAACATCGTTTTGTGTTGTTCGAAAAAGAAATATTCGTAATTGAAAGTGGCATGAATGAGTAATTGGGTGTGCGATGAAACATGGCGTCTGGAATGATTTAATGTTTATTTTATCAATCTCGTTCTAGACGGTATACAAATAATAAAGCTTCAAAAATTAAAGAATATTATAACGATCATGATAAGGTTAATAAAATATTTACAAGTCAATTGTCTCGATTGATTACATTTCAAAGCTTTACAAACTGATAAATGTTTACATTGGAACCTCCAAAACAACAATGGTTCGATGTGTTTATATTTATGTAATCTTTGATAAAAACCATCTACAAAAGTGATATTACCGTGATATCAATTGTGTTATGTTTAGTTTTCTGATCAGTAAGTTGTAAAGTAGATTTCTTTTGAATCCAAATTGACACCAAAACAAAACTTTCAATTGTAAGTTGTTCTTTGGTGACGCCGCAGATCATGCTACCGGATTGTGTAGACTTATTATAAAAAAATGCTACAAATTACATAAATATGTAAATAGTTTTCATTAATAAAAAAAAATATTATAAAAATAAACTTATTGTTTGAGAATACCTACCTCAGAAGATCGTACAAGTGCAAATTAGACTCAAGAAGAACCCATACGATATATATTATATACTAAGCCGTTCCCGAGACCTATGAATCTTAATTTATCTTAAGTGTTAATTTTGTCTAAGCCGACAAGTTAGATAACATAACTGAATAATTTTGTACAAACCCAGTCCCTATCAAAACAACCCTTGTAGCATAAGTTAGGCGTAAGGGATAAACGTTCTGTATGTACAATGTACATAGTTCAAATGTTTTTGCGAAACATGTGTTCCTATAATTGTACCATTATAAGGTAACAATGAATCTTACCAGTCACTGTTTGTAGGTATATACCAATATAAACAAGTAATGCCTCCGTGGTGTACTAGGTGGTAGACGCGACTGTGTCGTCTAGGTCGGCACCACCGCAGTGTCAGATACCGTCCCGTGAAACAGGAGTGTTATGCACTTTTGTGTTTCGGGATGAGGGCACTGTAGCTAGTGAAATTACCGGGTATAAGAGACCTAACATCTGTTGTCTCGGGTGACAGGCGCAATACGGCATTGATAGAGAATAATAACTGTTTATCAGTTGTTGATCTCCTTCAACGCCGCTCTGTCATGGTTAAGCGTATCACTTACCATCAGGTGAGCATCCTGATCGTCCTGTACACTCATAACATAAAAAAGTAGTCTGGGCATTGGTTTTAGCCCAATACGAGATCCGAGAGTCGGGGTTTCGAATCCCGCAGAGAGATCGCAAAGTGAAAGTCACTTTGTGCACATTGTCCCAGTTTGGATAGGACATTGCTGGTATAATCATCTGATTGTCTGAAAAGAAGCTAATTTCATGCTTTGGAGGGGATATTTAGCCGTCGATCCCGTCTACTATCTTAGGTTGGTAGTCAAAGTCATTAACACAGCAACCCACATAGGGCCCGCGTAGTCGATTACGTTCGCCGTTAGTGTAGCCCCAACATAAAGGGTGTATAGGCCTTAGTCATCCACACGGGCCCAGTGCGGATTAGCTTACATCACACACGACCTTTGAATCTATTCGCAGGTGTGCGCATCACCTGCGTGCAGATGTTCTCCCGATGTTTTTCCTTCACCGTAAGAGCGTTGGATAAACCTGAACCCCATCAAGGATTGATAAAATTATTATAAATGAAATTTTAAGACTTTGTTTTTAAATATACTTTACTTAATAACCGAACCTCTCTTAAATATCATTTATGACGGGGTTCGGTTATTAGGTATAAGTAATAAACTCATAATTTAAATATTTTTGAAATACGACAAACATAAAGTTAAATATGATAATAAGTATTATTTAGTTTGTCTCTTTTAATATTTCCAATGCATTTATAAAATTTCAGTAACAATTTAAACAGTTCAAAGTAAAATATTCAAGTTTTCTTTTCAAGTGTTCCATTTTCTCATTCAAAAGTTGAATCGTAAAGATAAACCGTTTCTCTGGGACTGCGCACAATCTCTGCTTTGTTCTAAGTTTAATTTTATTTTTGCAAATTACAAGAAACTGTTACAAATCGGTTATTATTTTAAATTATGTTCTCCAATAAATATATATATATATATATATATATCTTAAAATAAGCACAGATTGTTATAAAATTAGTACATTTTCAATTTTCGATACATCTTTCTTGTTTTGTTTAAGTGCAATTTACTAACGTCAATAACCTACACCGTTAACCTTTTAGTCAGGTTAAATATAACCATAAAATACGTATTTAGTTAAGACAAACAACCTCAATTAATATCAAGTTTAACGTAAATTTTGTTCACAAACTAAATCTTTCATTATAAGGCTTTAAGAATCCTGCGTTTTAACGATGTCTTAGATAAAGTGAATATTCATCTCACTAAAATATATTTTCTAATAGCAAATTAATACATTTCTTATAGCAACTTAAAACAATAAAAATATAAATTATGACACTTTGTTTCAACAGTAAGAAATTATAACAAAAAGGAACTCATATCATATTATCCAAACTCAACAACACATTTGGTCGCATAAGAAAAGTCTTTCTTTTATGATAACTTCCTAATAGGAAGGTGTATTCCTATTTTTTAAATAATAACCAATACTGTTAAATTTAAGAGTGCCTCCTTGATTTAATTATTTTCTACCATAATCATTTCGAAAGTGATTCCAAAAAAATATTGTTATCCATTCCAATTGTTTATTAAACAACAACATAATTATCCGGAGAGTTGTTAATCTGATGGTTTATTGAATCAAAACAGATATAAACATTTAACAATCATATTATTATCGTTATCTATTTTGACTTCTCAAGGCTCATATGACATTTCTTCAAATCGCATGAGATGAACTCTACAACGCAATGCATGACGCAAATCACAGTCAAACATGATTTCCCATGACATCTTAGACAGTGAATTATTTGTTCTAAACATATGAATCGCTTCCAAATAAAAAGACATATATTTTGGCTGAACATGAAGTTTTTCTGTTTGAAACTATTAAAACAAACATGACGACTGGTGCATTGCCAGAAAGTAAGTAAAAATCTCTAGCATTTCCTGGAATTTATTACTGCGACTATCTTGATAAACTCTTTTAAAACTCATACAGTGCTCGTTTTGAACTATAAAAGAACATTTTGCCTGCTGAGATATAAGCTGTAAAGTTTAACAGCGCATGGGACATGGTTTCATTGTGCTTCCATAATTTCGTATCTTGCAGCAATGTGCACATCTGTCATTTTTATTTATTTTTTCTTTATTATATCATACATATATAATGTAAAGATATATAGCTCAGTAAACCCAAAGTCAGGGGTTCCCAAGGTCTATTGTAAGGGCACTGACTGGACACTGCAAGCTGAAAAGTGATCTTCACAAGATGGGGTTAAGTGACTCGGACACTTGCAGATTCTGTGCAGAAAAGAGAGAGAGCACCTTCTCTGCAATTGTGGTCCTCTACAACAGAAATTAAACATTCACTTGAGTGACTACTATTTACGCCCAAGTGACATTAAATCTATAAAGTTGGTTAGGATTCTGAATTTCCTGAAAAGTGCCCAATTTTTAGACGAACTCTAAATTGGGAACGAATCACAAAAGATCAATTAGGTCGAGGTGACCACAGGTCGAGGGAAAGCACGAATAGCCCCCGGAAATTAAAATAATAATATAGATATAAGGTCTGTATTATTTTATTTCATTTTTTACCCTTTGAATGCTAAGAATCCAGACACAAAGGAATGTATATATTGTTTTTGACGCATTTAGGTGTCATTGGCGTTCAAAGAGTTAAATTAACAAAGGTAAAACAATACATGTGACTTGAAAATAAAGTCTAGTCTAATTAGTAAAAACTAGAATACCTTTAGGAAATGAAGCTAGCAAGCTCTTATCAAAACTAAAGTTATTTCAGTCTCGATTCATTCATTGATTGAAATATATTTTTTTTATGCTTTAATTGGGTTATTCGTGTCTAGCGGTGTGTACGTTATGTTTAGATCGCTGCATGATCCGAGTCGTGGGTTGAATTCCATGGGGAGACTGCATAGTTAAATTACTGTTTGGTAAGCATATTAAAGGCTCGATCACCGATCAAAGTTGATTGCTTGCTGGCTTCAGAGGGGACGTTTAGCCGCCGGATACAACTATTATCTTGGTATACTACTTAGTCGTTGACACCTACCAGATTTCTCCATAGCTATGAGCTTGAGCCTTGGAATCGGACGTGTTCGGCTGATAACCATCATGAGTTATAAATATGGATTTTACCACAGATCCAAGCAGTACAAAACCAATGCCCACAAAATAAAACTTATTTAATCATTGGCAATGAAAATTTGTGTTCACTTTCCGGATATCGAAAATATAAAATTTTAATGTTACAGCGAAGGCAAGAGCGGATACATTAAAGTCTATAATTAAATAACCATGTTAAACAAATCTTTATTATGTTGACCCAGAACGCTCTACTTGCCGCACTGTAGACGATACTGCCCCGTTGTTGTTTTTTAAATATTTTATACAACAAAGCACACCAGTGAACCGCTTACATCCATAAACTATAATAGAATGTGTCTTTGAGCTTTTACTTAAGTATGATCATTATGTTTGTAAAAACTATATTAATCATATGTTCAAAATATAAGTTGCGGTGAATGTTATATTAGAATTTTAGCTAGAGTTCATTTAGAGTCAGAGTAAATATAACAGAGCTTTTATAGGAATTTGTTGTTACGTAGTTTCACAAAAAGATTGTCAAACTTTTCCAGTTGCTATTTGATTTATTACTTACGATTTTATGAACACAAATAATTGTAAAGTAATTCCTTTAAAGTCACCATCATCACCCACTCGTAAACGTCCACACCGAGGGACACTGGCCGACCCATAAAGTTATTAGGCCTTAGTCGTCCACAGAGAATCCGCATTGGGCGGATTGGCCGATTTTTCACGCACAACCCTTAGATCTTATCGCAGGGCGTGTATTGTAATACCGTCGGGTATTATAATATCGTAAATACGAAAAGACATTGTTCCGTGGCATTATTCGAACCTGCACCCGCCAGAACAGATCAAACCACAATGTACCACCGACTTTTTTGTGTATTTATACTGTTTCTCTTTATCTCTTATTTTTCAATTAATATTTTATGTGTTTCAAAACATAGCTAGATAAAATTCTTTATTGCACACACACATTTACATAATTTTTCAGTAATAAACAAAACATACTGCAATTTAGGCGGTCTTATCGCTACAAGCGATTTCCTCCAGACAACCTCAAAGGCACAGAAAAAAAATACAAGAAAGGGCAAGATTGTGCAAAGTTACAATATCTAAATTCTACGTATAAATAAATACATATAAACTAATAATATATATAAAATAATTACTTATAATATACATATAATAAAATAGAATATATATACACATATATATTAAGATAGCTATCTTATATAAGTGTAGTAAGTATATATGGAGCTCCATATATACTTACTACACTTATTATTAAATAAAAATACTGACATTAAAATATTAGCTACAAATATTTTAAGTACACATAATTCAATTACTTATATGAAATTAAATCAATTAAGTTTTGAATAAGTAAATAATAAGAATAGGATTCGTAAAAAGCAAATGGAGAGATACATTAGAAGATTAGAATTTAAAGTTTAAGCAAGTAATCTTTAAAGCGATTTGTAACATAATATTTGCCTTGTGACTATAAAGTCTTTTTCTGACATATGGATTTACATATTTCATTATCACCCAAAACAATTTAGTTTATATCAAAAGCATTCAGCTTTTTAGCTTACGTCTTACCCTAAAGATGCGTAAAACCGAAGTTTATTGACCCCCAGCCTGAGCATTTCTAAACGAATGTGATTACCTGTGTGTGACAGGCATATAATTTATATTCGTAGTACAAAACTCAATTTGAATTCTCGTTAATGGAATGTGAAATAAATTCAAAATATAATTAATTTACGGACGGAATTTAACCACATTTTATAACACAAGAGTCACCCTTTTGACAAGTATTTTAAAGCTAACAATGTATACTACATTTCAGTTTTTTTACAGCGTGAATACCTCTACCAAGTTCACAAAAATCAATTGTTAACCTCTTAGTTTTAATAGCTCTAAAATAATTTTCTTCCAAAAATGTTTGGTAAACATATGTGGGTATTTCACATGGTTCACTTGGGTCATGATTTCTGTGATACTTATAAAAAAACACTAATCACTACATACTCGTAGTATAAAACAAAGTCTCCTATTCTATTCCGTACTGCTAACGTACTAACATTCTATGGATGTAAATCTGAAATAAATAATTATATTTTATTTATTCCTGTGTCCATATGCATGCTTAAATCTTTAAAACTACGTAACGGATTTTGATGCGGTTTATTTAAATAGATAGAGTGATTGAAGATAAAGGTTTATATGTATAATAGCACCCATTATATTTAATGGGTGCTATTATACATATAAACCTTTATCTTAAATAGTAAAGAAACACTGTTATCTCTGTTGGCAGCGATACCGGCCGGGGCGGCGGCGGGGGCGTGCCTATTATCAGCATTGCACCTGTGCGGCGCCGGGGCGGGTCGCTAGTTTTGAATATCATGTTTACACAAATAAGACACACTTTAAACACTTGTTATTCTGCTGAGAAACAATCAAAGCCCGCCCCAATACAATGCAACCCTCAAATATGCAACTTAGCTGTAAACGGGTTAGAGGTATAAAGGTACTATCATGAATTAGTGGCTATATACTCATACTTCTGTTTTATTTATTTATTTTATGATTTATGCACACATAAACATAGAAAATCAACAAATGTTATTGATATATAAGTACAAAGGTACTGCTTATTCCAAATGGAATCTCTTCCAGCAGTCCTAAAAAAGGGCAAATAACTGAAACAGGCAGATTTAGTGCGCATCCACGTACAAGCTTAGTATGTTACGATATCTTGAACAAATATAAATACAATAAAAAACACATATTTAAAAAACATCCATCCCCCTTACAAGAACTACAAACACAAACATACAAGAAAACAAGAACATTACAATACACATACAATACGTACATTTTATGTGGATAAAGGGATCTTCGGTCACGAGTCTGACAACATAATCTAACCAGGCTTACAGGCAACGAAGGAACATCACGTTATTGTTATTACGTGGATTGTTCTTTTATTTGGGCTTATAAATGTATTGATTTGACGTACGTATTTATTAAGGGAACTTAGGTTAATCGGTATGTCTTCATATATATATATATAGACATAAACATCAGCAATGCAATGGGTATAACCACAGATTTTTAAAAAAGTTTATAAATCTGTGGGGTTTAACACTGCATTTGCTACCGTCTAACGAGTAGATCAACCCATTGAACGCCGGGAATCCAGACACAATATAAAATTTATTGCCTGGCGCCTTAAGGCGTCATTTGCGGTTTTAGGGTTAGTAGAGTCACGAGGGTCGTCAGAGGTCCTAATATTGGATCTATCTGAAATATCACTTGAAAATGTGTTCTACATGACATGAGTACTTCTCCAGTACTTCACATTTCTTATTTTTGCACGAGAGATTTGTAAAAACAATATCCGGTACTTTCAGAGCGGTATCAAGTCCCCTTCCTTCTTTTTAATTTAAATTTATCTCGAACTGAACGTTGAGATTGACAGTGAAATCATTGTATACCGTAACTCCAACAATCGGTATACTTTTTGAACTCAAAGAAACCCTGCCACTTATTAATAGATGCAACATCTTCTTTGTTGTTAACTACAATATAAATAGAGAGCGTTTCTAGTTAAAGGTATAATGACATGCAGCTTTTGCTTAACAAGCTCTCGTTTGCTTTTATGCTGATCTCCTTTTGTGAGTCGATCGTAAATAAAGGAAAGGAATATACTCTTCGAAGAATGTTCACATGCAAAATGAAGATTAAACCACGTTAACAATCAGAGCCAGGAAGCAAAAGTTGGGTAGAACAATTGTTGTTTAAATACTTCCAAACTCCAAAGCGTAGATTAAGCGCGCAAGCTACCCTTCCGTTTCTTGCGAAATGAGGTTTTCTTAACTCATTCTACTTATAATTTTACGGTATTATGAACATTGTTGACTCATCACTTGTTTAAAGTGGATGTCAAGGGTATAACTATAGCATGAATCATTATCTTTAATGTAAAGTTAGTATGTACCTATGAAGGGTTGTACTTCTCTGATTGGGTGAGGTCTCCAAAAAAGCCCGATTCGCCCTTCCTTTCTTATTTTTATCAGATTTTATCACATGGATAATTGCTATATATAATTGTAAAGGGAATGTTCCCAGCCTTAGTGGTCACATCTTATAGGACTGGGGCAAGCGAATTAAGGAACAATTTTTTTATTAAAATTTCTATGATCATTTTTTATTTTTCAGATTCAGGTTCTCACTTTCATCAGTAAAAAACTATCGATATTTACAAAACAGTGAGGTGTAATAAATCTTAATTGAATCAGTAAAATGTTTATACTATTTTAATACTATCAGTAATATTTTTTAGTTGTAATCGATATTTGATTCTATCAAGACAATAAAGCGAACTGACTAGGATTAGCCGATCAATTATAATCAAGTTAGAGCCCCGTATTACCCTAGTTCGAAGGCTGTATCCAGACATAAAATTAATGGAATCAGACGGGGACTACACTTGGTTTTAACCTGCCAATATCACTTAGTTTGAGCTTAGGAGCAGACTGACCCAGTCCTTATTCGAATAATTTATCGTGATAACGTCGAGACAACATTGCCTAATGGAACTTTCCAATCAAAGTTTTTCAATAAATCAACGGACATAGTTTCGATAGTCCTCTTGGTCAAAACGCTCCTTATATTATGTTTATTGTACATATGTATAGGCTCACTGGTTCATTGGTGTGAACTGTTGCCTTCCGTTCTGGAAGGTGCAGGTTCAAATTTTGTGTATGAAATAAAATAAAAACATATCTAATAAAAAATATTCTAATACATACTCGCAAGGCGAACATATTCGATACAAGTTAATGGATATATTAATATAATTAACAAGAAAATCCACAAATTTGCCTGTAATTTACTTCGCCTCACTTCGAATATGTAAATCCTCGTTATTTCCCTTTATTGCGTTGTTCAGAGCCGTATTTCTCTTACAAAACCAACCCCCGCCCCTTTGCTATGTCATCGACCGACTGTGACGTCAGACGCGTCTACCAATCCGGCATTTCACAGCTCATTGAATCGACATTATTCGGACTAATGAATATTTATTTGCCCAAGTTGTACCTAACGTGTACATGTTTAGATGAAATATCAAAGCAAGGCGTTAGGTTCGCTGAATACTTATTGTTATCGCAAATACGTTTGTGTACCTGAGCATATTGAAGCGAATTATAATTCATGTACGCACATTACACCATCAACAGCTCATTAAACGTCCCCACCGAGAGGCATGAGCCTACCCGTATAGGGTGTACAAGCCTTAGGCGTCCACGCGGCCCAGACGCACATATTACGACACCTACGAATTAAGATGTTTGTACTAATCGGGGATAAACCCGGAACCCTTGGAGTAGTAGCTGACTTCCCAAACATTATGCCAAATGGTTCGTCAAAATACACCTAATGGTTTAGGTCACTTAGCAGTGACCTAGGAAAACTACGCAAATGTTTTTTTATGTTATTAAGTGTACAGGACGATAAAGATGCTTACCTGATGGTAAGTGATACGCCTAACTATGACAGAGCGGCATTGAAGGAGACCAATAACTGATAGCCAATTATTATATCTCCGTCAATGCCGCACAGCCCAAAAGACTGTAGAACCTGACTGTGGCTTCCCGAAATCCTGAGAAAAAATGAACCAGAACGGAAGCTCCTCGAGGATTCTGTTAACTACTGGCTAAAGTCACCAGATGCAGCTCACTCAAAGCGCT
This sequence comes from Leucinodes orbonalis, assembly GCA_019425675.1. NCBI lineage: Eukaryota > Metazoa > Arthropoda > Insecta > Lepidoptera > Crambidae > Leucinodes > Leucinodes orbonalis. Next base: position 394 of record PQWD01004930.1, on the reverse strand, counting down.
AATCGAGACTATTGAAGAAGCGAATCTCTGAACTGCTACAGCTCAATAAATCCAAGGTCAGGGTCCTCGTAAGGGCACTGTCTGGACAATGCAAACTGAAAAGTCACCTTCACAATAATAAGCTAAGTGACTCGGAAACTTGCAAATTCTTGCGCGGAAGAGAGAGAGACACCAATGCACCTACAATTGTGGTCCACTACAATAGAAGTGAAACATCCACTTGGGTAATTATCATTTATGCCCAAGTGACATTAAATATAAAATGTTGGGCAGGGTCCTGAACTTCCTAAAAAGTGCCCAACTTTTAGATGAACTCTAAAAGTCTGCAAGCAAGTCACAAAAAGATCTTCTAGGTCGAAGTGACTACAGGTCTGTATAAGTCTGATAGCTCTCA
>PQWD01004929.1:89533-107289 GCA_019425675.1 Leucinodes orbonalis | reverse complement strand
TAAAAAAACACGAAAGAAATAATTCGATATAAAATTAGTAATCATCACACAATAGACAATTCAATAGCATATTTATTGCCACCCCTAAATATACTTTCGATCAAAGTTTCAAATATAATTAAAACATAGGTTACTATACATTCTAAGTTACACCTTTGGTACGTAACTTAAATAAAGAGCACGCCACAAGCTAGTTACTACACTGTGATCACTATTTAGTAAATATTGGTGTTTTAAAACCGTTTGGGTTTATTGTCTATTAAATATAATGCCTATTCAACTTATCGCAGTCCACTGCTGGACGTAGGTCTCCCCCATTAATGCAATAACATGATTACCGGATAACTTACTATTAGAAAATAAAAACGAAATGACCTATTTGAACTAAGAATGATCTGTGAAATATTTATATTCGATATATATTCATTTATCATATACATAAAAACAATTAAGCGTAACTTAGAATATTTGTTATTTCAATATGTTTAATATGTAGGTAATTATTCAGTTTTAAAAAAATGCCTTAATTTTGTAATTAAATAAATAACAATTCTAATAATTTAACATAGAAAATATCCATAGACTTCAAACCAAGTTCTTATGCGAAAATACAATTCAATATCCGATACAGAAACTAAACCAACACTGTTAGAACGTTGCTGGTCTGCAAACTCAAGCCTTTTGTTTAAATAATGAGTTGAGTTGGCTGGCTTCCATTTGATTTGTCCACGTCGCTTATATGCACATAAATATCTAAAAAATTTGTCGAAGCGATGAACTAGTATGCGTTTAGTTTTTGAAATCAATAAATAATTGATGTCTCTATTTGAATCGGAGGAAAAATGTACATCAGGACATTAGAATAACTAAAGCATTACAATTTTTTTATTATATATATTGAAAAGTAATTTTAAATATTATCATATAATATATATACTTCATTAACTTTATAGTAAAGAAATGTAAATGAACGAATGACAATTTCAAACACACCATGTTTGATATCATCATGTTAATTACAGCTTTTGCACGCAATTGATAAACAGTTTGTCAAAGTGTGTTCGTGCTGGGAGGTTGTTTTGTTTCATGATCATTTATTTGTTCTTATTTATATCACAATGCCGCAAGAGAGATGTCAAAATACCGGTAAGGTTAAAAAAGCGGTATACATTTCGCCAGATCAACTAGTAAGAAAATTATATTCTCAACAATAATTAACAGAAAAGATGGTGTCAACTAACTTAATATATTCATCATCATCAGCTCATTAAACGTCCCCACCGAGGGGCACGAGCCACCCGTATAGGGTGATTAGGCCTTAGTCGTCCACGCGGGCCCAGTGCGGATTGGACGACATCACACACAACCTTCGAATCTCTTCGCAGGCGTGCATGAAGATTTCCTCACGATGTTTTCCTTCACCGTAAGAGCGTCGGATAACGTACATATATTTATCGAAAATTCGAAAATACATTGGTACGTGTCGGGATTTGAACCTCAGCCCTCCGGTAGGAAGGGGACAGTCCACACCACTGAGCCACCGAGGCTCTTAATATATTAGTTCTCCTTATACTCGTATAATTTATAATAGACTATATAATGATGGTGCCCATAATAGTTTGCATCGCGGTCGCAATGTGTTTTCGGAGAAGATGTATTTCCACTACACGTATATACGTACACTTATAAATCCATATATTAAAAATTCCCATCGACAAGGCCTTGTCTCAAATTACTTGATGTCAGTTCTTCGATTCTTGCCTATCATTCGTAATCTCATTCCGACCTTTTTACCGTATTATTCCTGACACTACATCTATCTTTCTTGCCTGTTCCCTTCATCCCTTAACATCCAGCTTTTACAATAGTATGTATCCTTAATACAGTCGTATTGCATTCACGAAAGCCCAAAGGATTATGGAAATACGGTTCGAGTTTCAGTCAGGGAGAACAATTTTTTATCGAGAGTTTTGCACACAACCTTTATAGATACTATAAATTTGAAGTTACCTTCATACCTGGGCCCTAATTCAGCTAATTTTAAAATGCGTTATTAGGATCGTATTCGTACCCTAATAAGATTAAATGTCACAGAAATGCATTCCAGTCATAAGAATTGACTCTTTTTCAGAAGTCCGCCAGGTTCTAATACAAGTCATTGGTGACGTATTTCACAGTTTTGTCGTTCGTATTTTACTGTTAGGAGATGGCTATGATAAATTAAATAAAAATTGGTGAATTCTTATGCGAGGGTAATAAATTTTATTGGGCACATTATAACCTCAACACATGCTTAAGGCGTAATCGTAGTGTGTAGCCGAAAGTACACTAGTACACTAGTGAATTACCTGTTTTTATGTTTTGTATGAAGAGCCTACTTATATATTTACATACATGTACGATGTGTCTCTTACTACTGTAATGGGGTTAACAATAATATCCATTGGATACTTTTTTTTTATAACAGAGGTTATGGACTCAGTATTTTTTATCTACGGGTTACCATAATGCCAACCGATACCTTGTGTATCTTTGAACCCTAAAATTATTAGCTGCCCACAAATATTCTAAATGCCATACCTTACTTTACTAGCTATTCCTTTTAACCCATTTCTTAGAATTCCGACCATTCACTATTATGAGTCGGGTCTTCTTTTAAAGACAAAACGATTTCTGCAGGGAACCTTACCTTATATCTATACATATAAATTGCGTTCTTGAATTAAGTTAGATACTTTAACAATATGGATTTTTTTCTTCAATTCTTCCTGAACTTTAGTCCGAAAATGAGAACAATACCGTCAGAAAATTCAAGATTAAATACTTTATTTGTTAAAATTTATTATTAATTTTGGGGACTTTTCCATTTATGCATCAAAACTACACAAGCGGTGCTGAAAACCGCCAAAAATACTATATTACTACATAACTTTGAGCAATAAATTGCATTAAGTACCAAATTGCTTAATGCAGTATTCGAGGTCAATGTCTAAACAAAGCCTCAAGTAATAAAACATTTAATACACAATTTGTATAATTTTTGTATCTATGGCGTTGTTCATACAAAACTGTTACAGATCAAAACAGTATTACAGCTATTCAATTGACCCTTGTTTGTTTAATAATTCTATTATTTACATCATATCCTGAGAATATGAACTATCTGGTACTTCGGAAATCAACTCCATGAAATTAAAAAAATGACGAAAGACTTCGAGAAAAGGTAGGTGCCCTTGCGCTTCGCTTAGGTCGTCGTGGCGTCTTTAAAAAAATTGGCCAAGCGCGAGTCAGAATCGGCCGTGAAAGGTTCCGCAGCACCAAATAACATAGAATAAAATCATTTTTATTCACCTACTACAGCTTTAATATGAAAAATAGTGGTTCACCATTTATGACATATAAAAAAACTACACATCAGAAATCGTTCAAACTAAATTTCGTTGTTAGATTTTATGGTGATGGTGATTTTTTTTATGTTATAACACATTTTTTTCAACTTTGGAAGTGTCTCCCGCGCAAACTATTCAATTTATAAAAAATGATATTAGAAACCTCAACACCATTTTTCAAGATCTACACATTGATACCCCACACGTGGGGGTACAATGAAAAAAAATTTGAGTTTCAGTTCAATGTATGGGGAACCCCAAAATATTTTTTTTAAGTTTCTTATTAAAACCTAATAGCGGTTTACAGAATACATGTACGCACAAAAGTTTGAATAGTGTAGTGCTTATAGTTTCCTTAATTTAGTAGCCTTAATTCCTAGTGACTATTTAATTGCATAGATTGAGGCTTGATACCGTGTTGGGAATTAGTGATGATATTTTTATGTTTTTAACGTATCTTTATAAGCCTATTATTTTTATTGTTTTCCTAATTTTTTTCTTAGCATATTGTTACGAGCTGGGGGTTCAGGATAAATTATTGCCAAACACGAAGAATAACACGGTAACACACTTTATTAATTAACCACTATTAATTACACACAACACTAATTACACTTAAACTCTTACTAATGAATCAATTAACGCACGCACTATAATCCGTAATTAACACTGCACACTATAACACAACACTTAATGAATCCGTATAATGTCCGCACACACACGTTATAATCACTCGTTAACTCTTCTCACTCGACGATCCCTTCTATATTGCTTTATCACTCGCTTCTTCCTTGTAGTCGCAGGTACTTCGCTCTTCGTTCGCTCTTGAGTAGAACACAAGACTGCCGGCGCACCCATCGGTCCGCCTTATATACCTGTCCGGCCGCTGAGCTCGGAGCGTCGACGTCATTCTACATAGTTCGCGAAATATCTAGAATATGCTAGACTCTTTGCTATTTGACAATTCGCATGTCATACTCTATGGTGGACGAACGTCACATATTAACCGCCATATTTAATGTCATTTTAATTACGTAATTGACGTAATTAAAATGTACGTAACAATATATTAAACAGAAATAAATCAAATATACTTCCGTTTCATGCACGATAACAAAAACTTCTTCCATTTTAAAATACATTACATCGTCTTTAAAACAAGTAAAAACTTCATGAAACAAATCCAGTACGGTAAAGGTATACTTTTATACATAATACGCAAGCATTTGATCACTGCGTTCGTTACTTAAGAAAAGGAAACGGTAAGTATGTCTACCACATGCTTACCCTTTGCAAGTCTATATTTACTTTAACATCAAAGAAACCCAGATGCTTCGATAAAGAATGAAGAATAATTAAATTCCATTCTTTTGCTATTCACAGACATTTTTATATGGGGTCATTTGATGGTGAAAATATTTTCAAATTCATTATTATTCTCATGTTTAAAGTCTTAAAACCACCGTATTTTTTAAAATAAAAGTGAATATTATTATAGGGCGTCGGTGGTTCAATGGTGTGGACTGGCGCCATCATACCGGAGAGCTGAGGTTCAAATCCCGCCGTGTACCAATGTGTTTACGAATTTTCCGAAAATATATGTACGTTTTACGACGCTCTTACGGTGAAGGAAAACACCGTGAGAAAACCTGCGCACACCTGCGAAGAGATTCAAAGGTTGTGCGTGAAGTCGTCCAACCCGCACTTGGCCTGCGTGGACGACTAAGGCCTACTCACCCTATACACTCGTGCCCCTCGGTGGCGACGTTTAATGAGCTGATGATGATGATATATTATATTATCTGTGATTATAAGTAAATATCAAACCTTAATGATAGTTGACTAGTATATAAGACTTGTAATTTTCGAATTGCATACCCATCGCATTCCCATTGCATAACTTTCATGAGTGTAACATTAATAAAGCAAGTTATTAAATAGGTTATCGTGATAAATACAAAACAACATTTTTGTCAAATGTTTTGTCATAAGTAACAAAAGAGATTTTATGAAACGTAATTACGCATCTGACAAATGGGTGTCCTTTGGGACACAAGATGCGTAACTTCGTTGTTACATTCCGTTTGAAATGGATAATTAAATTAATTATGCGGATATGACTCAGGAAAAAATATGATATTACCTAGCTATGTGCATCTCTCTCTCTCTTCAACCTATCGCAGTGCACTGCTGGACATAGGTCTCCATTGCGTCAGACATCCCGGTCCTCCGCTTTTCTCATCCAGTTTCCACCAGCGACCTCTCGCAAGTCGTCGGTCCATCGGGCCGGAGGGCGTCCTACGCTACGCTTGCCAAGACGCAATGTGCATCTACCATCGATTAATGTACATAAATTTAAATACAAATTTATCAATAAAATAATATGACTCACGACTACATGCTGAGAAGATACCTAGTTTGCGGCACACTTCTTATTACTATTACCGATTTTTCGTAATAATAGCATATTATTTATTGTCATATTTTAAATAAAGGTTTAATTTTAAGTTGAAAATATTTGGGATTAGATGTTCTAACGGAAGAATATTTATATCTCCGGAACATTTATACTAAATAAAATTAAACAATGAAAGATTTGTAAGTAATCCAAATAGAAAGGCTGATTTTTAAAATTATGTTCACATATTGCTTGAAAATAACACTAGGTTCTAGTCTGTCTTAGTGTAATGTTTTTGTAAAAAAACAGACGTTTTTTTGGAAACGTCAACCAGCAAGGCGATTAAGGATTTTGGCGCCCAAAAATCTTGCATATCACATCCATCGCTCATTGCTCCTGCCCAGACAGGGAACATCCTCCCGCCACAATACACATGATAGATTGGAAAATAACATTATCCGTACATACACATGTCACAAACTCTATCTATTCTAATAACAAAATTCGGTCGGACATTTTTGTGTTCGTTATTCATTATAAAATTGGATTTAGTGACGCGAATAAACGGAATGGGTTTCTTATGGATCCGTGGATCGGCGTATTGATGATCCAATTACCTAAGGAGCTTTGAAGAGGAAACTTCCATTACCACCTACAGCTACTTAATACCAATATTGTATCTGAGGATTTTTATTTTATAAAATTATCAAGAGGACTAAATTATGAAAAAGATGTTTGTCTTATAATAGTATAAATATAATTCCATGTAATTGTTTTTAATTCAGCGTGCAGCGTTTCTTATAATAAGCAAAATATGAATGTAAAAGCGTTTTTGGACATTTGTAACGCCCTTTTATGTTGCAATACTAAACATATTTCTTTGTCTAGAAGTATATTATACATTTTCAGTTCAAAAATTATCAAGGATTTTTAAAAGAATAAAATATATATATTTATTTGCAGATTTATATTAATTAGGTTTATCAAGAACAAAATTCACCTTCAAACTAATTTTCATCAAATAACAAAGTTTTTTGTTTTAACTTCCTAACGAGTATTTGAAGTTCTTGTTGTTGTGAATAAATTTACCTACTAGCGAACAAATTTTTCGTTATGGACTAAGCAAATACCAAGAGACTTTCAACGGTAATTGATTCAATGTAGGTACGAATATTACAATTTTTTATAAGATTTTGCAAATAACAATAACATAATAAGTTTATTTATATTTTATAACTATATTCACTGAAAACTTAAACAAATTGCGGACCACTGTTTTACATAAATTTATTGTTGCAAAATATCAATTTTGCTAACTACTATATATACAGGTGAATCAAATACATTGGCATTTTTTAAAAATAATAGCCTACTCGTGATTTAAAGGACATCCCCCAAATATGAGGCAAATCTATTGATACAAAAATAAAATATTTTTTAACCCTAATCATATAAAACACTTTGCAATTGTACATTATACATATCTCAATAAAAATGTTGACTTAAAAAAACAATTAAATATGGGGTGAGACGGGTTCATGACGCACGGTGGGGTGGCGGCGCGGTCACACTGACTATAGCTCGTACCTATACTAAATTATCTAATTGCTCAGTACAATAATTTATTTATTTTTCATTCATTTTATTTTAAAATAAGATAAATTTATATGTTGTAAGGTTCCCATAAAACATTCCATAATATGAGTTATAGATCGAATGGATGCCAATGATTCAAAAGTCACCCCGTAAATTATTCATGTATGTTTTTGAAATAGATAAAATTCTGAATTTATATGTTACTAGCTTTTGCACGCGGCTTCGACCGCGTTAAATTCGGGATAACATGGCTCCACTTTCCTGGTAACGAAAACAGAATAATTTTAACACTGCAACACTGCTTCTTCTTTTTCGCTTCGCATACCAATTTTTTGCTTTTCACCTTAAAAACTGGAAAAAGTCAAATATCAATTACCTCTTTTTTAAGGCCTTATGGGCAGATTTGCAAAAACTTAAATATGCAAGATTTATTATTCGTGACAAATAGTCCTCATACTTATTTTTAGCTTTCTACCTTGTAAACTGTGATAACCCCCCAACTTTAAAGGTTTTGGGTCCATTACCGAAAAAACAAATTATATATACGTATTCATATATATCACTATTCATAGGAATCCCCCGCCCAACTTTATTGGTTTTGGAGTCCATTTCCGAAAAAATTATATATATATATATATATATATATATATATATATATATATATATATATATATATATATATATATATATATATATATATATATATATATCACTATACATAGGAATCCCCCGCCGACCTTAAAAAGTTTTGGACTCCAGTACCAAAAAAAATAAACATAATGGGAATTGCGAAATGTTCCATACAAACTTCCAACCCCCATTTTAGGGAAATGGGGGGTGAAAACGGGACAAAGAGTAGCCTAAAACCTAGTCTAGGTTACCTTCTATCAACATACCAAGTTTCAATAAAATCTACCTTAAAATTGCGAAAAATAGGATATGATACTTCCTCCCCTATTCGAAGGGTTGGGGGGTGGATTATTGAAAAAAAAAATATGCCATATTTTTTCGTTTCTGACAAATAGTCCGCATACCAATTTTTAGCGTCGTACTACAAAGATTGCGGAATGTTCCATACAAACTTCCAACCCCATTTTAGGCAAGGGGGGGTGAAAACGGGACATAAAGTAGCCTAATACCTATTTTAGGTTATCTTCTATCAACATACCAAGTTTCAATAAAATCTTCCTTAAAATTGCGAAAATAGGATATGATACTTCCTCCCCTATTTAAGGGTTAGGGGGTGGATTTTTGAAAAAAAAATATGCCATATTTTTTCGTTTCTCACATATAGTCCGCATACCAAATTTTAGCGTCGTACTACAAAGATTGCGGAGTGTTCCATACAAACTTCCAACCCCCATTTTAGGGAAATGGGGGTGAAAACGGGACAAAGAGTAGCCTAAAACCTAGTCTAGGTTACCTTCTATCAACATACCAAGTTTCAATAAAATCTACCTTAATATTGCGAAAAAATCGATATGATAGTTCCTCCCCTATTTGAAGGGTTGGGGGTGGATTTTTGAAAAAAAAATATGCCATATTTATTCGTTTCTGACAAATAGTCTGCATACCAAATTTCAGCGTCGTACTACAAAATTGCGGAATGTTCCATACAAACTTCCAACCCCATTTTAGGGAAGTGGGGTGAAAACGGGACAAAAAGTAGCCTAAACCTATTCTAGTTACCTTCTATCAACATACCAAGTTTCAATAAAATCCGTTCAGCCGTTTAGGCGTGAAAGCGTAACAAACAGACAGACAGACAGACAGAGATAATTTCACATTTATAATATTAGAATGGATTTATAATATTTTAAATGTTACATGAATTTAAAATCATTTTCAAAACATTAAATAGAAAAGGCCTACGTAATAAGAATCGGTTACGAGAATAATTTATTAACAAATAATGAACACAACTAAACATGGGCAAACCAGTGCAAACTGTAAAAGCGATGATTTGAACATATGAGTATTGCATTGCATACGAATTCGATAAAAAAGCCTGAAGGCGGTATCTCAAAGCGGATGGTGTTAACAGAAAATACGCAACCCTACGTGCTTATCGCACCCGACGATGTGTATAGAAAGAGCCTTTCAAGAGTTTCGACCCTACATTTTAACAGTATTGAAATTTATGAGTGTCCTTTGAGTGTTTGTCCGAAGCGGGCGTGACGAGCTGCTAACAAATCTCAATAAAGATATAGGTCATAAATTGAACGATCCTGCCTTGTGTTGTGATTTGCTTGGTTATATTTAAAAGCTTAGAGACTTTTGTTAAAATATATGGGTAATTAAGTAGATTTTTAGTGTTTGGAATAAGCGGTGGAATAACGGTGGATATTTGGCGCCAAATGAGGGCGACTTATGTTCAGCAATGAAGATAGGTTGAAGTGAACAAAGCACCTGGAAATGTGTGACGGCCCATTCATTTTAATGGCTATTGCGGCTTAGCTTGCCAAGAAACTGTCACTACTTATCAAAACTCCATCGGCCATTGGTCATAAAATATGACATTCGAGACCAGTCAGACACCTAGTATTATATTTTGCTTATATAAGAATCTTCTGATAAGACCTATTACATTTCAAAATTCTTAAAGTTTGATAGATTAGAAGTTTTGTTTCAAATAACGTATTATTGAAAACTTTATTTTTTATCTTTAATAAACAGAATACAATACCACTTTGCAATAACCCGAATGAAGGTAAACAAACTTGCTTATCAAATGTGTCAGAAACAAAATGGAGCCATAGTTATTCCAGCAAAATAGAATACTCTGGAATAATAGAATAACCACTGGGTCGTGCGCAGGTAAAGCGATGCTTTTTATCTTTATCAAAAGGAATTTTGCTAAGAGAGGCATGTCAGTCCTGAAAAGCATACTGTATTAATATGATGGTTGAGGGATGCCGTTAAAGGTCCATTTATGAAGCAATCAAGACGCGTTCATGACACGGTTGGCGAGGGTCGATGGGCCGCAAGGGCAGCTCCGTTGACGCGCTGCCAATTATCGACCACAACGACAATGTCAACTGCCACTCAATAGTCAACAGTCGATACCGCTGACGTCTCTAACTCATCTATTTAGCTATAAATAAACATACAACTGGTATGTTTGCTGACGGATCCAATGAGTCACTTTTCGAGCTGTCAAATAAACTTTAGGCCACTACATGTCTTACCATAGCAGTTATACTAGAGTCCAACAATGGACAATATAACCCACCCTCAATAGGGCAATGTGAGATGACTAGCTTGTATAACCGACGTACCTTAAAGATAAAAGGGTAAATAAAATTTTACAAAATTTTACTCACAAAACTTCACAGTCTTTGTGTGTTACGTTCACGCAAGTATGTACAAGCTCGTAATACACGTAGAGTAGTTACGAACGGGAAATAACACTGTTACCACGTGAGAGCCTGTATGTAACACGGTAATATCTTACCGTTTCCTATTTATGCCGGAATTGTTTTCGATTAGGCGCCGTGGGATTAAACTTCTTTTTATCAGGTGAGTATACAATTTTGTAGCTCGTAACAAGAATTAAGTTTTTACTGCCCTTATTACCATAGGGCTGTAAAAGCCTTGTAATTATAGGGTACTGCTTTGGGCTTGTGAATGTAGAAAATATTTATAGTTAAATTTGTTAGAGTTGCTTGACTTTATAAGATATCAGGTTTAATTGCTTAGACCATGTTCGCTAAAAATATTCGATTTCAAAAAGTAAACATTCATTCGGTAAATAGGTAATATCAATTGTTTTGAAGCTTTTTTTTTAAATAAATATTCGCGGACATTTACACAACGACATTTAGCCCCATTTTATGCTAGGTATGTACTATCGGATCATACAAACAACGGATAATAATACTATTTCTGTAAAAATCATCTACATTTAAAATATAGAAACACTTACATCTTTGCAAACCGTCATGTTGAAAAACACAAATGATTGTACTTCACGGGGAGCGAACCTGGAATTTTAGGTGGAAAAACCGACTTTTAACCATTAGACCACATGTGTCGCGACTAACTATTTCTAGGATAATTTATCTAGTTTATTTTATTCTCGGAATCTTCAAAACACAAAACATATTGGAATATTCATAGCTAGAATTGTTGACAGATTTACATTTGTAAATTATAGGTAGTAGTTTAGCTTTGTAAAAATTATTTTTTACTAAAAACATTGAACTAAAAAGCTAAAATAAACTTTTAGCCAGGTAGAAATGGTTCAATAATATATATATTATTTTTATGTCGGGGTCAAACAAGCTACTTACCTATATTATAAAGATGAAGAGTTTGTTTGGCACCGACATTAAAATAATGAAAGAATATTTAAACACTTCTACCTGGCTAAAAAAATATTTTTAGTTTGTAGTCGGTAGTATTTTTTTTTAATTTTTAGTGACTCGTAATTAAAATAATCACTGGAATAAATATACTGTAATGAAATAAGTAATAGTTGCTATGAGTCAATTTCTAAAAGTTCGACTTCTCTGGTCTCCCTTCATCAAACCCTACTTCCTTATCTCAAAAACACCTCTGGACTATCCTCTTTCCAACAAATAAGAACCATCGAAATCGGTTTATAAAGATGTCCGCGAACAAATTTAAAAAAGCATATATACGGTCGAATTGAGTAACCACCTTTTTTAAAGTCGATTAAAAATAAATTTATTTTTAAGATCTATCTGACAAACAAGTTTTATTGCGTAAACCGCCAATTGGATTCGGAGATGTAGTTATTCATATAGGTTACTTTTTGCCTACTGATAAAATCCGCTTACGATTCGATAAAAGTTTCAATTTATACAAATTGAAAATATAATTTTCTGCATTAACTTGTTTTCCGGTTTCCTTGTAAATGCCTGTCGGATAAGATTTAAAAGTTGACTACATAATTCATGGGCTATGAACGAGACAGGGCTGAGGTCTCGGCCTATATTTGCAATTCAACAGTGCAATTATATTCCCAAGTGAAACTGGGTGCTTGCGACTTCATAAATGTAATTTCTATGAACAGACGTTTCCTGAAACTTAAAGGACTTTTTCAACTGTGAAATGTGTCGCAACGAGGCGACCGTATGACGCTATCATAGATTTTATCAAAAAGTCCAATAGTGATCCATTAAGCTAGAGATTGTTAAAATTTGGTATATAGTTACATTTTATTACCTTTCAGGTCTCACGCTAACCTCACAGGCCTCTGATACAATAAGGCTCTGTATAATCACAGACACGCATTTTTACATTTAATTCTTTGAGAACTATATTTCTTTGGGAATGAAGTGCTACCCTAGTTTAGAGCCTGCCATATTCACATCTAAAATATCGTTGGAAATTATAGAACAGCGTGCATTTAACATTTTAACCCTTTGAACGTCAATGACACTTAAAGGAGTAAGAAAAAATATATTTTCTTGCACAATTACAGTATAGGTTGAAAAACCGTAAAAGATTTCTCAAGTGTGTCGAGTCTCTGGCCATAGATCCGAAAACCGAGACTGAAGCTTTGGCGTGGGATGGTTACTTTGTCGATTCCCTTTGTCCTCCTTGATGAGAGGCGTCCCCCTGGCGATGAATTGTCTAGGCTTTTAAAAGTTGTACTTTTATTTTTACATAATGCCCAAACGTGCAAGACTTAATTGAAACTAATCTTGAGAATACAAAAAAGATTGAATGCGGGCCATATAGCCCTGGCAAATAAAAACCTGGTGAAACCTTTTTGAGCTGAAAATATGGTTAATTTACTTTGGAGCTGCTTGTCCCGCAGACGCGTGTCCCATTTTACGGCCAAAGCGCCGCCCCGACACCGGGGACTCCTCGGTCTCAGAGGAATTTACCCTTTTCTTGGCTGGAAACAAATACCTTTACCTATCCGCTGCCCTCCTGCGACTGTATTATATTATAATAATTACCACGGAGGTCTTTTAATATTTTACTGAAGGTTTTTTTTCAACAAAATTCAACTTATTTATTGTTATCAAAACAGTTTTTTTTAATATTGAATTATTTTCAAGACTACTTGCATGAGTATATTAAAATGCAAGTGAAATTATACCTACTCATTACTTCGGGAAAACAATGCCTACTTCTTCCATGAATTTATCTATAAAGTAAAATATTTTCACTATATCAATCAAAATCTTTTTATTATTAAATTCTCAAAGCCCTGTTTCTTGTCGTTTAATGTAATAAGAATATTTATCTCAATATTATTTATTATTCTTATAAAATCTTTTTAGTCAAACACTCTTTTAAAACTGACAATATCGAGAATGACAGATCATCAAGTTTTACATCTTCCTTCAGAAATCCAGCACAAATCTGGCGACCTGCCATGTATGGCCCCGAATATCTGTATAGAATTTCAGCCCTTGACTGTTAAGAAATTGTACAAAGAATCAGCATGGTATATAACTAAATCATCATGGCCAAGATATTATGTAAAACGTGACCATGGTGCAAGTACTAACAAACATTGGAAATAACCGTAAAGATGTTTTACAAATACTCTAAAAATGAAGTTCTGCAAACCCAAAGTTGCGTTACCACAGGAACAACTTATATCTCTGGAAACAACCAGTCGAACCGTAATGACAATATTATTTACGTCGGCATGCAACTTTTACTTATCAGTCATCAGCAATTGCCTTTTGATATTCGGCTATGCTCTCGGACAGCTTTGTTATAATAGATTCCAGTCTACTTTCATTGGAAATGTCCTAATCCTCCTTGGACACTCAATTGGGATAATATCAGACATCTTCGCGTTGTTCAAGGATATGCTGTACATTGATGGGTACAAGCGTGATTACAGCGTAAACAGTTTTTTTGTCGTCTCGAACATCTTGTCGATAATTGGACAATATAAGGAGCTGAAGTCGAAGCTATGCCCATAATCAATGTTGGATTTGGTGGATTTAGTGGAAAAGTATTTGCCTTATGTTGGTCATTTTATAATGGCCATGGGGTATATTTTGGAGCAGATAGATAGTGTGCAGCCGCCTGTTCCTAGTGCTGTGGTGTTGGTCGGCCACTTGTGTGTTCTCTCTGACCCTCGAACATTGTCCCCTGCCCAGCCCAGCGTCCAAGTTATCAACTTAATATTCTTGATCAGCAACATCCTTGTGTTCCTATACGACTTTATTAGATCCCTCGAATATGAGTTACCTCTAATAAGCGAACTCGATCAATTTATGGGATAAATAAAATGTCTAGGTCACAATTGTAGCTGAGGATATCTGAAATGGGGTTTGAAATACATATTAGCTTTTCAATATAAAAGCGAACTAAATAAACCCTTATTTATTAGACTTTGACAAACTAGACAATCTGAATTAATTTTAAGCGTCTTTTGCAGCGAATTTTTATACAAAATAATGCCTATTAATATAGGAATTAATCCTAGTCATATTTGTTTGCTGGCGTAAAGACGGCTTATAACAAAGGTCAGTCCACAAGCTACCCGAGTAGTAAAATAATAAATAAACCCTTGCAACGGTTATAATTAATGAGAGAGGATTTTAAACATAAGAAAATTTTAATTGGCTATGTGATAATGTTGGCACAAGTAAATTGAACCCCGTCTCCGGAGTGACTGCGTAAACTCTTTTAAAAATATTTAAGGATGAATAAAAAATTGCATTGTAACTCAATTTCTGAACTTCAATTAAAGGTTTGCGCAAACATATTTTGGCTTAATTATTATGTTACAATTAAATGTATAAAATGTATTATTAAAATGTATATAACACGAAACCTTTAAAAAAATAATACACAGTTAAAAAAGTAAAGGAAAGAAAGTTCTTATGTAAAGGAGTTCCTCTTACAATGGTAATGGTAATAGCACAGACATCCGAATATACAATTAGATTGGACAAGCCGCCAAGTTTATAGGCAGTCCCAGTGTCGCAATTTCTTTTCGGTGTTTACCTGTGAAAAGTTATTCTATTACTTGGTAAATTTACTGATTCATTGCGATAATGGCATGTTACATTGCACAGGATCGCATTTTGGAAAAAAACGGTAATTTCTTCTAATATTCGTGCGTCTTGACTCGTCTCACAGAGCGTAAACTGGCAACCAGTGTATGCTCATTGAGCTTACATTTGTCGCACTTTAAACGCGGCTCGTCCCATCTCTTGTATTGGGAAATCTGTGGGTAATAGTTATACGTGTAGAGAAAACAACGAAGTAAAGTTTTACAAGCATGAATAATGTTAAACACTTAAAACTTTACCTAATATACTTTTTCTATTATTTTTAAATTACGAACGAATATTTCAAATAAATAATGAATAGTTTAACGAAGTTTGTATTCAGCGAAGTTTGTGTTTAAAGTTTAAATATTTAATTTAAGGCTTAAAGGTTCGCATGGATTTTTAGCTAAGACCTGAGTCCCAACATATTAATTATATATCCCTCTTTAAATTTCCTATTACTCGCATTTTCTCCGAGTACTTATGCCGACCTAAAAAAGGATCTTAAAACGACTGGTTTTAAAATAATGCAAACATTCTATACATAGAATATATTATTATGTGATTCTATCAAAATAAACACCTAGGTTACATAACAGTTGGTAAGAGTAATTATGATGGTGTAAAGACAAAGCGTGTTCTGCAATATCAGAAGTGCGATCAAGCCTGAGTTGACAATTTGGCACATTTTGTAACAAGCGAGGGCTCTCGTGGGGAGGGCTCTCTTATGAGGCACTGGCCTTTGTCCTCATCACAAAGAGAAAACACGTTACTGAAGGTCACTTGATAAGGAACTTCGTTACCTATCTGCGAACAGACGGATCTCGTTAGATGGTAAGGTATTGTACGCATTCACTTTTCTTTGATTGTGAGTATGAATGAAGTATGTTTCTTATAATAACTATGTGTTTACAACGTCCAAAACGGAATAAATAAGTTTCAAACAAAGTTGGTAGAGGTTGTGAAACATGGATGATATTAACTGAATTGTTTTATAGAATTTATAAGATATTTAAAACTTAATATTTTATTGATTTTTTGTATGAAAACTGTAGAAAGGTAGTTTTCAAAAATACATAAATTAGATTTTGTAAAGACTCTGACGAAATATTTCCGAGAGCTTCTTGACTTACACTATCGTTAACCAAACGCGCTAGACCGGCTTCATTAACAATCTATCACAATACAAATAAAATTAAACATAACTCTCCTTCGCCAGTCGGGTAAAAAACATACGACCAAACGAATTAACATCTAGTTATCAAGCATATACTGCAAACGATCTAAATTCTGGCGACCTGCCAACACCCAACACGCACCTATCGTGAATGTGCCATACCAAAAGCATAACAATTGGGCTACTGAGAAAATAAAACGCTAGAACCAAAATATTCGTTCAATCCACGAAAACTTTACAATAATATACTCATTAACAACCCTGTAACATGCAAATAATAAAGGATTATCCGTACAACGGATGTCGGGATGATTTTAATCGCCCGATATTATGAGATTGGAGCATCGATAAAGATTGCCTTATTAAAACCCCGCGCAATTCACAAGAGGTTTAACGTAGGGCTTAGTCAAATTATATTGTCTGTGAATTCATTAACTTGGTATCTAGTTAATAAATATTTTTTACGTTATCGTATAGTATAAATAGACCACCACAAGATGGTTCCGAAACTGATACCTGTAGATGATACCTGTATACCTGATTGTCTATCTTTTATAAAATGCAATCTTAACAATAATTAATAAGTTCACAGATTGGTAGTTAAGATGATTCATTCCGTCAGATTTGAAATTTCCGTGCCGTGTTGAAAGAAGATGAATAATTGCTATTAAGAATTATAATGTGATAAAAGCGTGGTGATAAAATCACTTTAAGATTTTAAATTAGATATTCCAAATGACCGATCGTCTTCATTGTAAACTACTTTAATATTTTGATAAAATGCATACCTCCTTTCGAATCTCCAAAGATCTTTTCAAGTACATTAACAAATCTATGCATTCACAGCCGTAGCGGAAAGCATAAATCATCGCAGACGCAATTAATAGCAATACTTATTGAACCTTTCCTGTTGAACGGGAATGGGGGAATTAGGAAAAGGCTTTCATCACATTACGGGCACTTCAGGCGAATTAATGGACGTCGTAAATAGATAGTCATAGGGTTTCGCCAAACACCCCTTGAATTCCAATATAGGTACTCTTGCTTAGCCCCCTACTTACGGACAGATTTTGAGGCAAACCTAATGCTGACGAGACTTATCCATAAACTAAATTGGAACATCAGATTCAGACTAAGATGCTTTTATATATGTTTGTTTTAATACAAACACGAGTTCATCGGTTGAAGACTGAACGTCC